>JAMZRA010000003.1:11397192-11569749 GCA_024499935.1 Tyrophagus putrescentiae
AACGGCCTGCTTGTCTGTTCCTATCTGTGTCTTTCCCTCTGCGACATTGACTCCTGCTGTCGTTGTCTGTTTCTGTAGTTGTCGCTGTCTGTTTTTCAGTCTTGATTTATCTGTCGTTTTTAGCCATTTTTCTTCTTCTTGTTCCCTTGTTTGTGTGTGTGTGCTATCACACTACATTTTTTTTGTACAGTGTTGGCCAGCCAGCCAGCCAGTGCTAACTGTCTGTCTCTGTCTGCCTGTTTTCCTGTATCGATCGAGCGCAGAGATTGATAGTGTGCATGGGATAGTAGTAGTGCACACTGTGCTGTGTTTAGTGGAGGTTTCCCTCGTGAGTTGTCTAGTTGACGTTGACGTTGGAGATATAAAAGTGAAGGTGCTGGTGGGGGTGGGGGTGGACTGATGGATGAAGTCTGAAAGAGAGAGAGGTCGATCGGTTGAAGGATTGCAGACTGCTGCTGCTGCTGATGATGTCGGTGGTCTATGTTTGCGGAGGCGACCTGCAGGAGAGAGGGCATCCACCGCCCCACTTTTATCTTCCATTGCTACTGACCGCCTCTGCCTATTTGGGCAGGAGCAATTACTCTTCGGCAACTTTCAATTTGCAACAACTGCCGATTAGGGTGATCGGGATGATCGAGGCAAAGCTGCTGCTGCTGCTGCTGCTGCTTCGAGGGTGGGCAATTCAATTAGGTGGCGAGAAGATGAGAAGAGAATGAGTGCTGGTACTGCCTGGATTTATTATGTGTTTTACTGCTCCTAGGTTTTTTATATGATTGCCAATTTGAAGAATGGGAGACGGCGGCGGCAGTTTCGGCTAATCCTCGGAAACATGATGTGTGTGTGTGTGCTTTACATCATTTTGGATCGCAGATTTGGAGTGTTTTTTTGTTCACAAAAAGATAAAAGAACATTTGTCGGAGCTGAGCCGGTTTGCTGCTGCTGCTGCTGCTGTTGTTGTTCCTTGTTTATTCGTCATTTGTTCTCTTTTTTCTCCCTTCTCCCCTTTGTATTTTTTCACCCATTCATTGAAGACTGTACAGTAGTGTGTGCCGCCCGTTGAGTGGTCATTGCCCGCTGTTGCTGCTGCTGCCGTCGATGTGTTTCCCTCTCTCTGTGTGTTTTATTTCAAGTGGAGTTGTTGTTATTACAAGTACAACAGCAGCCATCACCATCACCATCACCATCACCTAGTCCTCGTTGAGCTGCTTCTTCTTTTTCCTTATTTGTTCTTCTTCATGACTGCTATTGTGTCTGCCAGAGAGAGTGAGAGAGAGGTGCTCTTGTAGCTCTTCCTCTCAATGTTTTGGCTGCTGCTGCTGCTGCTGCTCGAGCTGTTGTGTATGTGTGTTCGTTTGAGGCACACAAACACACAACAGCTCTGCACTCTTCTAACTGCTAACTCGGATGTTGTGTTTGTATGTGTGAGTTGATGGACTGTTGTTCTTTTCTCTGGGTAGGGTTCAGCCTGGAGAGAGGTGACAAGAGGTGACAAGTGGGGTGACACCGCGGTGATGTCTGCTCCTTCTCCAGCTCTCTCTCTCTCTCTCTCTCTCTCTTCCTCTCTCCTCCTCCTCCCTCCTCCTCCTACTCCTGTCCTTATCACTGCTCAGTGAAAGAGCAGGCTTTACTTTCTGTGTTTACCTAAGACAATCGGTCTTTTTGCTGCTCTGGTGGAGGAGAGTACTACCAATTATCCAATTGTCGGCAGTAGTATAAACCGTTTTTACTTTTCTCCGTTTGTTATACATTTGCCTGTTCTAACTTTGCTCTATTTTTTCCTTCTCTACACTTTAGATTGAGGGCTGTTGCAAAACTCTCTGCAGCAGCAGCATCAGCATCAACTACGACACAACTGCTCATCTCACTGTGATCATCATCACCATCACCACCACCACCACCTGCAAAAACACCGGTGGCACACTAGTAAACAGCCGAAAGAGAAGGAAACATCTCCAAACACACGCAAACACATCTTCAAACTTTCCCTCCTCGTTCACTCTTCTCAACCGACGACCACTGCTTCAATTGCCAATTGCGGCCTTTCTTTCTTTTCCTTCCACATTGACTGACTGGCCACTAACTGAGAACGCACACACACACCGACAGCCAAGTGATTTGCACGCGGCAGCGTTTAATTGACTTGGAATTAACGCGTGCTCGCCCGTGTGTGTCTGTCTCTACTTCATCATCATCAGCACTGGCAGAAGCAGCAGCAGCAGTGGCAGCCGGAAAGGTTGACGCTAACTCGCTCTCTCACTCCCTTTCACTTTCGCTTTCCCTTTCACTCAAACTCGTGATTGGAATTGACAGCTTGGAAAGCCGCCGCCGCCGCAACTTGGAGGGCAGTCTCTCTATTTTGTACTTCGAAAAGAAGAGAGAGAAAGATAGAAAAACGAGTTGATTTATGAATTGCGACGACTTTTCGGTGGTGGCTTCTTCAATACTTGCCGATCATCGTCTGTCCAGCCACTGCTGCCGCATCAGCATCAGCATCAGAGGATGCAATATTTCACATTGCTGACTACTACCACTACTACTACTACGACTACGTGCAACGGCGTCGACGACGACAACAACAACAGCAACACCGTCAGCATCAACAACAACATCAGCAGCAGCAGCAGCAGCAGCAGCGGCGGACATACCAGCGACGATCTTCATCCTGCCGCCGCCGCCGCCGCCGCCGTCGTTGCTGAAACTGCTGTACACGGCAGTTGCCGAGCAGTTGCGGAGCTCATCAGCTTGAAGAGAAAAGCTTCCTGCTGAAGTGAGCTTTTGGTGGGAGGGGTGGAAAGTTTTGCGCCGATTGTATCCTCTCCTCCTCCTCCTCCTGCTTCGTTTGATCCCCATAAAAGGTCCTATCGGTGGCAGATTGAAGAGGAGATATATCTCCTCCAACTTCAGTTGACCACCACCACCTGGCACTTTTTCCCCTTTTTCTTTCCCTTGAGATCGAAGATCAAATACTGTGTTCTCTTGTCTTCTGCTGTGTCGTTCATTCATCGAGAGAGATAGAGGCGGTGGCGGCTCTGTAAAGGTCAGCTGCTGCTGCCGTTGCTGTTGTGGTTGACGGTGATCTTTTCTCCTTCTCCTTCTCCTTCCTTCTTTGCTCACCATTCTCATCATCATCATCATCAGCCAGCATAGGCATCAGCCTCAGCATTACCACCACCACCACCATCCTCGTGCTTCAATCGCAGCCCATTAATCACTGCATGTCAGCAATATGCCTACACACTTTAGGTTCGTGTTCTCTCGTTCTCTCTCTCTCTTTTTCAGTTTAGTTTTGATCGCCGCCGATCGGCTGTTTCTGCTTCTGCTTCTGCTGCCCTTTGCCTGTGCTCTAGTACTACTACTACTACTACTATCAAACGGGCAGGCACACACACTCACACTGATCGATTGAATGTTTACCTCTTCCTGTCAACTGTCAACAAAGCGGCAGTTTGGCGGCGGCAACTTCGGCAGAGCAAACGGCAACGGCAGAGAGCGAGCATCGGCGGCCGGTCCTTTTTGTTTACCTTTGCATTTGTTGGAGAATCGATCTTTCTCTTCTCAGTTTCTTCCTCCTTCTCATTTTCTCTTTTCTTTACACCATCCTCATCCCCATCACCCTCTGCAGGGCGGGCAACCTGAAGGACCCCGAGATTTCTCAATATTTTGATAAGGAAGATCCGGAGAAGATCTTCACCGACCTGCGCGAGATTGGCCATGGCAGCTTCGGCGCGGTCTACTATGTAAGCTCTTTTTTTTGTATGAACTGTTTGACCTTTGTTTGACCACATATTTTCGCCCTTCTTTTCACCACCACCAGGCACGCAATATCGCCACCAAGGAGGTGGTCGCCATCAAGAAGATGTCCTTCACGGGCAAGCAGTCGACGGAGGTAGATTAATCAAGCTTTTTTGAACCTTTTTTGTAGTTACAAGCATTTTACCCCGTTTTAGAAATGGCAAGACATCCTCAAGGAGGTGAAGTTCCTGAAGACGGTAAAGCACCGGAACACCATCGACTACAAGGGCTGCTACCTGAAGGAGAACACCGCCTGGCTAGTCATGGAGTACTGCCTCGGCTCCGCGTCGGACATTATCGAAGGTACTAATAAAAAAACACCCTGATTTCAACTTATTCAAAACTAACTCCTGCAACTTTTACCCCCCCCCCCCCTTTCCAGTGCACAAGAAGCCGCTTCGTGAGGAGGAGATCTCCGCCATCTGCCACGACAGCCTGAAGGGGCTGGAGTACCTGCACTACCAGTGCCGCATCCACCGGGACGTGAAGGCAGGGAACATCCTCCTGACGGAGGTGGGCACCGTCAAGCTGGCCGACTTTGGCTCCGCCTCGATGGGCTCGCCGGCGAACTCCTTCGTGGGGACGCCCTACTGGATGGCGCCGGAGGTGATTCTGGCGATGGACGAGGGCCAGTACGACGGCAAGGTGGACGTCTGGTCGCTGGGCATCACCTGCATCGAGCTGGCCGAGCGGAAGCCGCCCTACTTCAACCTCAATGCCATGAGTGCCTTGTACCACATTGCGCAGAATGAGGCGCCCACGCTCAATCAGATCTACCACGGGGGAGTCATCACGGTGGGAGTCACCACGGAAGTGCTCCAGGGGGAGGTGGTGGAGGGCATAATAACACTCAGCAGCAGCAGCCGCCGCCCCCGACTGGTCGGACGCCTTTCGGAACTTTGTCGCCTCCTGTTTGAGGAAGTCGCCGGCGGAGAGGCCTACCTCCAGTGCCATGTTGACGGTAGGAAGATCTGATTTTTTTTGGAAGGTTTTGGATGTTAACTTTGGTGTTCCCCCTCTTTGTTTAGCACTCATTCATCACCCGTCCGCGCTCCGCCACCGTCATCCTCGACCTGATCAACCGCACGAAGACGGCCGTCCGCGAGCTGGACAACCTCAACTACCGGAAGATGAAGAAGATTCTCATGGTGGAGAGTCGGGACTCGGACATGAGCAGCGCCAACAATTCGGCCTCCTCCACCAACGAGTACGAGAGTGATGTCAATGTGAGTGTTTGCAATTTGTCTTTTGTGGTTTTTTACTAACAATCTTTTGGATTTTACAGGAGGACCTGCAGAGCAGCAGCAGCAGGGCTGTCGCTGCCAACCGAGCCAATCTGCACGCCAGTCGGTCGCCCAGTAATCACCACCACCACCCTCATCCTCACCACCAACACCAAAATCACCACCACCATCAGCCTCATCACCTCAACCAGCAGCACAATATTCACCAGCAGCAGTATCCTGGTGGACCTCAATCAGCAGGGCCCTACGGGGCACATAGTCAGCAAGCCTCAAAGAGTGGATATCCTCCTCACCATCAACAGCAGTCCACAAGCCAGCAGCAGCAGCCAGTGTACGGCAATCTGCTGAACAGTAGCGTCAGCAGCTACAGCAATAACGGAAACAGCAGCAGCGGCAATGGCAATGGAAACGGAAATAACAACAAGAGCAACAGCGTGGCCAGCTACGGCAGCCGACAGTCGGGCGGGCTGGTGAGCAGTCAGAGCAGCAGCACCAGCAGCATACCGGCGGCCAACTCCGCCTCCGCCTCCACCACCGAGCTGGACCACTGTCCGAGAAGTGGGCTGGGACGGGGAGAGGCAATGCTAGGGGATAGTTCTTATCGAAATCCGCTCTCGCTGAGAAGAGAGTCGGCGAGCTCATTCAGCGCCGGCGGCCAGTCGAGTCGGGTTAGTCCTTCGGTGAGAGTAGTTTTGTTTTGTTTTTTGTTCTTTGTGGACTAATTTTTTCTTTCCCTCTCCTCTTTGTTTCTAGAACTCCTCCGCCAGCATCAACAGCACCGAGATTTGTGTGGGCGCTGGAGCCCCCGGTACCGGCGGCAATAACGACCCAAGCGGCCTGGTGGACGGCGTGCGCCTGGGCGGCCGCGCCCACCACCACAACAACAACTTTGCGACGCTGCGCACCACGTCGATTGTGACGCGCCAGCTGAAGGAGCACGCCCGGGAGAATCAGCTGCACGAGCAGATGTCCGGCTACAAGCGGATGCGCCGGCAGCACCAGAAGGCGATCATCCAGCTGGAGATGCGCTGCCGGGCGGAGATTGAGGAGCACAAGACGAAGCTGGACAAGGAGTACGAGACGCTGCTGCAGGCCTTTGGCAAGGAGCTGGAGAAGCTGCAGCTCAAACACCAGGCGGAGCTGGAGAAGAAGGTAAGTGAAAGCTGAGATGAGATGAGTTTCAGTGTTTATTTTGTTTCAAATCGAACTTCCAACACACACACGTTTACTAACTCTCCCAGCTAAAGGGCAACGCCGGTCAGGAGCGGAAGATCAGCAAGCAGATACTGGCCGGCCAGGAGGAGGAGCTGAAGCGGTCGGCGACGCTGCACAAGCGCGAGTACAAGTGCATCAAGGAGCGCCTCAAACGGGAGTGCCCCACCACCGACGACTACAAGGCCCGGATTGGGGAGCTCCAGCGGGCGCATCAGGCCAGCCTGAGCAAGCAGCAGCAGACGAATCAGGAGTACTACCGCGCGGAGATTCGCAAGTTTCGCCGCCGGAAGTTGATTCAGTTCAACCAGACGGAGCGGGAGCTGCTGCGGGAGGAACTGAACAAGCGGCAGGGCCAGCTGGAGACCGCTCACTCGATGCTGATGCGCCACCATGAGATCACCCAGGAGCTGGAGTACCACCAGCAGCGGGCGATTCACACGCTCCGCGAGGAGCAGATTCGGAAGCAGCACAACACCGAGCTGAGCAATCAGAATGAGTACATTGCCAAGCAAGCTCAGTGAGCTGCACAAGAAGCACGCCCTGGAGGTGAAGCAGCAGCCGAAGAGTCTGAAGGCGAAGGAGGTGCAGATTCGGAAGCAGTTTCGGGAGACCTGCAAGACGCAGACGCTTCAGGTGAGAGAGAGAGTGATTTTGGTGTTTGGGGTTTTTTCAATTTTCAATCTTTTTGTTTTTGTTTTGCAGTACAAGGCCTGGAAGGAGCAGATTCTCAGCTCGACGCCGAAGGAGGAGCAGAAGATGGTGATCAAGCGGCTGAAGGATGAACAGGTGCGGAAGTTGCAGATGCTGGGCGAGCAGTACGAGCAGAGCATCGCCGACATGCTCCAGAAGCAATCGGTCAGTTGGCGATTGGCGACTTTAGCTTTGCCAACAAAAGGTTTTTTTCTAACTTTTTGCTTTTTCATTTACTTCCGCTTCGCAGATTCGCCTCGACGAGACGCAGGAGCTGGAGGAGCGGCAGCTGCGCGAGCAGCTGGAGCAGGAGAAGGAGCTGCTGATTGCCTTCCAGAGCAAGATCAAGATGCAGGCGGAGATGCAGCGGACGAAGGAGCGCACCGAGCTGGAGGAGCGGGTGCGCATTCGCAAGCAACTCCTCGAGAAGAAGGTAAGAGGACTGAGGACTGGGGAAACAACGGGTGCGAATTCTATTGTTCTAACCCTTTCTCTCTCTCTCTTATTTTTGCAGATGGAAAACGAGCGCGCGCAGTTTCAGGACGAACGCAACGAGCGCCGGAGGCTGCTGCTGGAGCGCCAGGCGCGGGAGATTGAGGAGTTTGACCTCGAGTCGACGGCGATGGGCTTCAATGCGCTGGTCATTGCGGACGCCTCGGCGGAGCCCTACGGCAGCACCTTCTTCGATGGAGTAGGGGGCGGGGGCGGGGAGGGGGCGGGGCTGACGGCGATGCCGCCAGCGTCAGCGGCGGCAGCCTCCTCTCGCTGGCGCACAGCAACAGTGCCACCTCCTTCACGCACACTGCCCTTTAGCTGCCCTGTGCTGCTTGTTGAGCTCACTTCCTTTTGTACATTTTGTAGCATACTTCCCTCCCTCCCCTCCCCCCTTAGCACCTCCTCCTTTGTCATATTTGTACTTTCCTAACTCCTTTCTCTCTCTCTGTAACTACTACTACTACTACTAGTTTTGTTTTTGTTATTTCTACTTCTCAACTCCTTTTCCTTGATTTCCTCTTTCTCTTCTTCTTTTACTTTCTGTACATAACAGCACACACACACACCCACACTGGCCGCGACACAGAGACAGTTTCTTCTTCTGCACAGCATTTTATCTCCTTTCTTTCTTTTCTGCGGAGTTTCAGACTGCAAAGTGTTGAGCTGGTGGTGGTGGGGTGGGCGTGTCCCTCTGTTTTCACCTCTATTTATACTTTGAAGTTCACCGTCACAGCCACCACCACCGTCAACTCTGCACAAGATCAAAGACCCATTCTTCCTTCCTTTCTTTTCCTTTTTATTCTTTCACCCACACACACACACAATTATTTAAAGAGCCATCACACACTTGTTTCATTTGATTCGATATTTAAGAAAAAGAAAGAAAAAAGATCATTTAAATGATGTCACGAGTTTTAATGATGATAAGGTTTAATATGAGACCACTCGCTGATCTCTACTCATAAACCTTGGCGGTGACCGACTGCACCGGGCCCGTCTTCCACTGCGCCTCATTCTCGTCGATGATGGCCGTCTCCACGGTGACGGTGTAGTTGCCCGCCGCCTTGAAGGTGAGCAGAAACTGCGACTGAAAGTAGTCGTTCAGCGGGACGACCACGGAGTGCATCGAGAGGACCGGGGAGGCGGTGGTGGAAGGCTCAGCTGCAGCGCCCGCCCCAGGCCCCACAGTGGACGCAGGGGCGGGCGTGGCGTTCAGCGTGAGGAGAATCTTGTTGACGCGGCGAATCTCCCGACAGTCGCCGTCGAGGCGGGACTCTCGCGGACTGGGCGGCGGCACCAGAAAGGAGGCGCTGGTGAAGGCCAGCGAGGCGGCCGCCTTGGAGGAGCTGGACTGCGAGGATCCGAGGTTTCCGCCATTGGCACTGGCGGAGGCCGCCGCCGCCGCCGCCGCCGCCTGCAGTCCACTGCGACTGTTCACGACGACGCCCTCGATGTTGAGGACGAAGCTGGTGTTGAGGGCGATCAGCAGGTGCGGCTGCGGGCTCAGTTCCAGCTTAATCGAAGTCGCCTGGATCGACTGAAAGTAGAAGCGGGGAAAGGGCAGCGAGACGGCGAGGAGGCGGCTGCTGAGGTGCTGCAGAATGGCCACCTGGCGGGTGAAGACGGACAGAAAGTGGTGCGGGCTGTCACTGGCAGAGGAGGAAGACGAAGACGAAGGAGGGGGCGTGCCCGAGCCGGCATTATCATCGCCGAGCATTTGAACATCTGTGGTGGAGGTGGAGGTGGAGGCGGTGGCCCCTGCCGTCATTTGCTGGTGCTGCTGGTGAATGTCCGCCAGACTGAGCAGCTGCCGACTGCGCACCAGGTCGGTGATCAGCGTGCAGACGTCCTCCAGCTCCTTGTGCTCGATGATGGAGGGCGTGGAAGGGGAAGAGGATGCTGGAGAAGAGAAGCTGTTGGAGCTGTTGCCTGAAGAAGAAGGAGGAGGAGGAGGTAGTCCATCAAAGGAGCCGTTTGAAGTGATCATTCCACTGCTGCTCGAAGATGTCTCATCGCCGCCGATCACCACTCCCCTGGAGGGCACAAAGAGCGAGTTGATGCGATGGCTCCCCTGAAAGAGGTTCTCCACCACCTCCGCGAGGATGGTGCAGCAGTGCTGCAGCAGCTGAATCGCCGTCAGGCTGTTCGCGTCGGCGTTGAAGGAGGCCTGGTAGAGGGCGCTGTAGGCGGTGGCCAGCGCCCGAAAGTGGGCGGAGACCTTGCGCATGGAGCTGACGATGCGGCCGCACTTGATGAAGTCGTCGCTGGAGCTGGCGCCCAGGGCGGACAGGTTCAGCCCCGGCTGGCTCTGCCCGCCTCCACTTCCGCTGGTTGAAGAGCTTCCCCCGCCCCCTTGACCACTCCCACCACTACTGCCACCACATACCTACAACGCCGGTCATTGCGCTGATGGGCGGCGGCGATGACTGGAGCAGTTTGCAGCAGGCACGAAAGTGCTGGGGCCTGCAGGTACTTCAGGCGGAGGCGGACAAACTCGCACTGGAAGCGCATCGGCGTCCCATTGGAGACGGCCGCCTTCAGGTGGGTCACGCCCTCGATGTAGCAGGAGACGCTCCGGGCGAGCTGCTCCTCGAAGCGGGCCTCCTCCGCGGGGCTTCCGGTGAGGTCAAAGTCCTTTGATGATGTGGACGTGGACGTGGTCGTCTGCCTCAGGCAGCTCTCCGCCTGGGCCACCCTCGCCAGGCTGTTGATCCAGAAGTAGGTGTTCTCGATGGGCTCCATGCTGGCCTGCAGCCGGGCCAGCAGCTGGGCGGCCAGGCCGTGGTGGGAGTAGCGCATCGCCTCGCGCACCACCTTGTACACCGACCAGAGGTTGCTGCCGGCGAGCAGACCGAGCAGCGTCCTCGCCTCCGCCTCCTCCACCAGCGAGCCGGTCTTCAGCTGGAAGAAGACCACCAGCATGTTGTGGAGGATTTTGGAGGCCTGTTCGTCGTCATCGCCGCTCCTTCCTGACCACGGCGGCGGCGGCGGCGGCGTTTGGCCTTTGACTTTGATTTGGAGGCGGAGGACTTTGCCGGAAAGCGACTCTTGAGCAGGTCGAGCACGTCGGCCGCCGTCAGGCTGTGGTTCGCCCAGATCAGCGTGGCGAGGGAGCAGATGGCCTGGCAGGCGTTCTCGAACCAGGCGCCGGTGGGCGTCGCCTTGAGGAAGATGAAGCGCAGCGCCTCGGTGATTTGCAGTATCTCCGGTTGAAACTGTTGTTGCTGCTGCTGCTGTTGCTGTTGTTGGCCATTTGCAGCTGATGATGGATCACTGCCGATAGAAAAGCTGCTGCCGCTGTTTGCCGTCTTTGAGCGACAGAGGACGACCAGACAGCGGAAGATGGTCTTGAGGGCCTGGCGAGCATCAGCTCCCTCCACGTCGGAGCGGTACTTGCCCAGGAAGAAGGACTCAAAGGCGCAGCAGGTCTCGCGGAGGACGGCGGAGCTGTCGAGAAGTGCACAGGTGGTGGCATCATTGACGTGCAGGCAGATGTTGGTGAGGATGGCGAAGCACTTCGAGACGAGCAGCAGCTGAACCTCTTCAGAGTTTGATGACTGTGAAGTAGAAGTTGAAGCTGAAGCTGAGGCAGCCGCCGACTGGTGGATCACCGAGGTGGAGAAGGCGACCAGTCGCTGGAGGTGCTCCCCCGGGAAGAGCGCCTCGTCGATGAAGATCGAGGGGGAGCCGAGCAGCTCGCTGAGGACGCCCAGGGCGACGCACAGCAGCCGAAGCTCCTTCCCGTTCGCCTCGGCGGTGATCGAGGAGAAGAAGGTCGCTCCTGAAGAGGCTGAGGAGTTGTTGTAGCCGAGGAGGACCAGGTCGATGAAGGCGGTGATGCTCTCCCGTTCCCAGAGGTGGGCGCTCTCGCCGGCCAGCAGGCGCAGGTCTCGCAGCACGCTGAACTTCACCACCGAGCGCGGGTCGTTGGTGTAGTACTCGAGGAGGAGGCGCACCTGCTCGCTGATGTGCGTCACCGAGGAGACGGCGATGGAGGTCAGAGTGTGCAGGTCCTCGCAGACGAAGGCCCGGCCCGGGTACATGGCGAGGAAGGCGATCAGCTTCGCCCGCGCATCTTCGTTGATGCTAAAATTGTGGTGGACGTTGTTGATCACCTCCAGCAGGAGGATCTTGGTGCGCATCGGCGTCGTCAGCCCCTCGATCATCGCCACCACCTTCGGGTAGATGTTCTCCGCGAAGTCCTCGCTGACGACGGCGAAGCGGACGCTCGCCTCGATGGCCGCCTCCACCTCTAGCTCCTCATTGGAGTCGAGACTGTTGCGGATGAAGTGGTGAATCGCCTTGTGGTGGGCGGCGATGCGGGCGATGCTGCCCAGCGTCCGCAGGGTGATCGACCGCGCCAGCGGATCGTTCGAGTAGCTGACGGCGAAGAGGTGGCGCACGAACTCCTCGATGTTCAGTATCTTGTCGAGGTGCTTCTCGCTGTCGCGCATCACCTGGAGGATGAGCAGGCGGAGGAAGTTGCCGCCGCTGTTGCGGAAACACCTCCGCCAGCTTCAGCGCCGCCGAGTTTATGAGAATGGGAAAGGGGTAGCGGGCGAAGAGCCACGGGTAGCGGACGATCGCCTCACACTGGTCGCCCACCGTCGCCGAGCGGAGGCCCTTGTCCAGCTCGGCGAGGAGCACATTCGCCTCGAGGTTGTAGGAGGAGGAGGCAGAAGAGGAGGAAGAGGAGGAGACGGAGGTGTAGTCGATTGAGGAGTACTGCTGCTGCTGCTGCAGTGGTGGCAACATGATCACCCAAATGGTGCTGAAGATAATGAGAGGAATTAGAATTTCGAGGTAAGACTAAGAGGATTATCCTTTACGAACCAGATTCTAAAAGCCCGGAGAGAGAATCCGGCAGCCGGCTAAACAACAATAACACACAGCTTGGCGGCTACACCGACTACCCTGTCCCGGGAATGGCGAGTTTCGGTGGAAATAGGCAAACAAGAGCAGCGCGCTGCGCCGCGCGCCGCATTGCAGACAAAGCCTTGCAAATCTGATCTGGAAGCTGTGTTTCGAATTTCGAATTCCACCAGCAAACCAGCCTGAAGAAATGGAACTTTGGGACTGTCCCCACCCCTCAAAAATGTCTCCCCCTAAGGTGAGTGCTGATAACGTAATCACACTTTATTGCTCGTGTTTTGTTTCCACTTTGCAAAGAGCCTTCTCACTGTTTTTTTGGATCTGTTGTCGTTCAGTGTCAGCCCTCTTTTACTACCTCACTCCCTGTTCCCGACTTCTCCACCCAATGCTGAAACTTCCAAAGACTGCTGCTGGTGTGGTGGGGGTCGTCAGCCTGCCAATGGCAGCTCTCTTCGCCTTCTTTTCCATCTGCAGTAGCAGCAACTACAGCAGCAACAGCAGTGGCAACAGCAGTAGTTGGCAAAAGTCCGACCATAAACACTTGCCCAATGACAGCTTCGATTTGGTGGTCGCAAAATCGATGGACGACTATCTGGGCGCCACCGTCACGCCTCACTTTGAAACAGTGACCAGCAACACCAAGCCGCCTCTGCCCCCATCAGACGCACCGTTGCCCAATCCAAAGTGAGTCCTCAACTTTAGTCTTTTACTACTGAAGTTCTTTTACAACTTTTTCCCTCCTCAGAACCATCGCCCAGTGCAACAAACAGTGGTCGGACTACTTCTCGCAGAAGAAGGCCACCGAGCTGGAGATCGCCTGCTGCATCCAGCGAAAGACCTGCGAGTGCATCGACGTCCTCTGCAAGACCGATCCGTCCATCAAGGAGGAGTGCAAGGACACCTACCACCCGGAGTCCTGCACCAAGGACTGCGACAAGGGCGACTGGTCGACGGAGGACTGCATGGCGCTCCGCGATCAGCCGCGCTCCTTCGTCTCCTCCCTCAACTGGCTCTGGGTGCTAGTGATCATCGCCGCCCTGATGATCATCCTCGTCTGCGTCACCATCTGCTGCGTCTTCCGCAAGAAGTTCACCGGCGGGAGTCGAAGGAGGACAAGGAGCACGGCAAGATCAGCTTCGGGCCGATGAACGTCAAAAGCAAGGTCAAGTGGCACGGCAAGGGCGGCGGCGGCGGCAGCAGCAAGAGTAAGAGCAAGAGCCGCCGGAAGTCCTCGAAGAAGTCCTCGAAGAAGTCCACCTCGAAGAAGGGTGGCGCCGCTGGTGGAAAGAGCGGTAGCAAGAAGAGCAAGAAGACGGTCAGTGGAAAGGACGGCCCGCAGAAGGTGGGCGTAATTGGCGGACACGCGGGGAAACAGACGTCGACTATGAGAAAACGCACTACAATGTCCGACAATAAGCTGCTGGCGGCGATGAAGCACTGAAGAGGAGGGGGAAGACTAGGGCACTACTGCTTTTTCCATTTTGTTTATTCCCGCTGCCTGACAAGCCTTTAGGCCGGAGGCGGCGGCGGTGACTATTAAATTCCTGTTCCTGGAAGCTGTCAACCTCCTGCAAGTCTGTAGTAGAATCGCCTCTCAACACTCAACAGCTGGAAGATTTTAAGATTTGGCGTTCTACTGGAAAAAAGTGAAATACTGATAGATAAATCTAATCGTCGCTAGTCGCAGGTCCCTAAGGTCCTCTAGGGTCTACCATGCGCCTCAGCCCAGCTGCTTATCACCTCTACCACTCTCTCTTTCTTCAGTGCAATCTTCAACTTTTTTTTCATCACACCATACCTGTTGATAAATGTGTGACGCAGGTAACTGAGTCCTGCATCGATGAACTGACTTTGAAACAACTTTAATCAGGTAAGGCTTTCCTGAAAAAAGAATGGTCTGACTAACCAAAACTCACTTTTTTCTTCCTTTCCTTTCCTAGTTTTCTGCTCTGCTCTGTTGCTGCTGCTGTTCTCCCTCACTGGCGCAGTAAGCTTCAGCGGAGTTGTGTGAGCTGTTCTGCTGTCTGCTGTGGTCGCCGAGCACAGTCGTCTCCTCAGTCTCTCTCTCTTCTCCTCAGTCGGCCGTCTGCCGTTGCCGGGATCAGACCTCTCTTGCTCGCTCTTTCTCTGCCTGACTACAGTCTTTGTTGCTTCTTTGTGGACATTTGCAGACTGTTACCACCACCACCACCACCACCTCGGTTTGCCCTGTTGACTGACTGTCTATCTGCCCTGTTTGGCATTCTGGGCATTGTTGTTTGTTTGTTTGTTTGTTTGTTTACTTGTTTACCATCTTCCTCGTCATTATCACTCATCATCAACATCATCACCAGCATTGTCATCGTCATCTTCATCATCTGTTATCACCACTGCCACTTGTTGAGCACACATATCGCACACCTATTCTCTATTCAAAGATCATCGGAGCTTTTTCTTCTATCACCACCATCAGTACCTTCTGCTAAAACTGCTTTGTCGAACTTTTGGTGGAACTTTTCTACGTGCAACACTCGTACTACGACAACTCGAGAGGAACTTCCTTTTTGGAAGTGCTACGATCTTTTTTTCGTCTGCAACTTCTCCTTCATCCTTTCCCTCATTTCACCTGCAGTGAGCTTCAGTCACTTTACCGTTTGAAGATTCTACAAAAACTGAACTTTTTTACTTTTTAATTTCGAACTTTCATCAAGTGCTAAAACTCAGCAACCAGCCACCTTTGCTGCAACACACCGTCACCACCACGAATGTGCGGCCACCATCGTGACATCGTCCAGCTTTTGTGACGACTGTCTGTGTGTGTGTCTTTGGGAAAATATGGCGCCGAAAATGTTGAGGACAACTTTGGCCCGGCTGTGTGCTGGCGCCGATGGAACGGTCACCTCCACAGTGGCCAGCCTTCATCACCATCGCCACCATCACCATCATCACCATCATCATCATCTGCTCGCCATCGTCCTTATCACCCTCTGCACCCTCCTCACTCCAGCGGTCTCCATGATGGACGAACGAGGTAGGACATCTTTCTTTTTCTTTTTTCTTTTCTTTTTCCCGTCTCTCTGTTTTCTACCACTCTACTTATATTCCACCATTCCACTTGTCTGGTGGTGGTTGTTAATTGCTGTCGCAGCCGACGCCAAAGGCTGCTGCAGCTGTTGCTTTGGCGGCAGCATTGTCTTAGCACATCCGTGAACCGTTTGTTTGCTTTGTCACAGCTCTTTCTCTCTCTGCAAACTCTGCATCTCTCAGCTATTTATCTTCTTCTTACTACTGCTGCGGCTATGCTTTGCAGAGGACTCTCTGGTGAATGGAGAGAGGTCTGAGAGAATACTCCATAGTTTGTAGTACCACCTACACTTCTATTTCCCTGTGTGTGTCTGTTCTCTTCGGCATCGCAATCACATCGTCTGGACGACACCGCCGAGGCACAATGACAACAACACACACACACACACACTGACAGAGCTAGCCTGTCTCTTGTCAATGACCTGCCGCCGCAGTGCACGGCAACCACGACACCGTTGCCCGTTTTTCTGCTGCTCAGGTGCTCAGAACATTCCTTGCTTTAGTGTGTGCACTGTTTTATCTCTCTCTCTCTCTTCGCCTTAGTCTGACTCGTGAGCGAGGGATAGAGATTAAAAAAATTAACGAATGGGACTGTGTAATGCAATTAGTCAATTAACTTAGACGTTAGGGTGCAGGTGGTAGCTTTGCCGTGTCTTTCACCTTATTCTTTTCGGTTTGTGATTTACACTGCCGTCGGTGTGTGATTTATGCTGATGACGATGCTGGCAATGTCTGCCAAATGTCTCGGTTTGTGTATCAATCACAAATGAACTCTGAGATGGATTGGTTGAGGTTGACGGTAGTTTGCGACAGTTGCTGCGCTTGAGGACACATTCATCTTTTTCCCTTGTCTGTCTGTGGTGTGACCCTTTTGCCGACCGATTGATTGTCGACCTGCTTCCACACACGTCGACCCCATTAGTTAGGCCTCGCGATGAGGCAGGCGACCTTGCAGAGAGGACCATAAATATACTTTATTGAGCTCTCTTTGCCCTGAACTCCTTTTTTGTTTATCACCCTTACAAGGACTCTTTTTGACCGTCAATAGACTTTAGTCTCTTGGTCTGTGGTTGCGTCACACCACCACAGCTTTCAGCAGCAGCAGCAGCCAATTTCGAACTCCTCAATTCGGAGATGTCAATTGTGCGTGTCTTCCTTGCCTTGCCTTGCCACCATCACCACCACACTGCTGTTTGTTGTCTGCACCGACGACTGCTGTGTCTGCTGTGTCGCTGTGTAGTAGGCAGTGTAATACCTTACCTGCTTCAGCTTCTTTTTCTTCAGCTTTTCCTCAATGAAAATCTGCTGCCCCAGCAGCAGCAGCAGCAGCATCTGCCGTGTGTAGCCTGGAGCAATATTTGAACCTCTCTTTCTTTCCTTCTTTCCCCTCTTTCTTGCGCTGGCACGGCCACCAGCACTACCACCACCACCACCCGCCGATTTAATCTGCGGCGCTGATTCGTGTCATAGGTCAGAGAAAGAGAGAGAGAGGGGACTCTTCGTCTTTGGCTTTCCTTTGGACGTCGTTTTCCTCCTCGCTGCTGCTGCTGCTGCACCACTCCTCTTATAATAAGCAGGCAGAGAGACTTTTCTTCTCTCTCATTCTCTCTCTTTCTCTCTATTACTCGGATTTATTGAACGAAAGTTTTGGTTGTGAGAGTGAGTGGAGGGGGTAGCGTAGTGTAGTGCCTGGTCGATCGTATTCAGGCAGGCAGGCAGGCCGTTTTCCTTTTCATTCGGCCCCTGCTTATGCTTCTTCTCCTGTTGTTGATGATGATGGGGGAGCAAGCGCGCAGTAGTCTCTTTCTTTTCCTTCTTCGCTTTCTTCTCTTCTGGTAGAAAATGGTCGTAGCCGTCGCTGGTGCTCTTGCTCTCATTCACTGGGGGTGCCCAGTGATGGTAGTGTTTGGTGGTGGTAACCTCCACCACCACCACCACCACTGTCAAGTCCAATCGAGAAGAGAGAAGACGGAGAGAGTGAGAAGCGAATTTCTCACGCACCGCCGCCGAGCCGAGTTTAGAAGCAGCGCAGAAGTCGAGACGAGTAGGAAAAAAAGTGAAGTGAAGCTACCACTGACACTGAAATAAAAAGTAAAGTAAAGGACGAGCGAGGTTGAGACCCTGCTTCTATTTCGACGACGGCGACTTCTATCTTTCTTCGGTTACCATTCCCGGGAGGACAAGGCAGAAGAGAGGGCAGAAGGAAGAAGAAGAAGGAAAAGAAGCTGCACATTGACATTGACTGGCTGTGTGTGACACTCTCGGTGCATTCGGTCACGCTTCCCCGAAGATGATGTCTGTGCCACTGTGGCCTGGCTACAGTGGTGCTAGCGTTGCAGAGAGAGAGAGATTGTCTCCTGCAAAGTTGGTGCTCTTCTTCTTCTTCTTCGGT
This sequence comes from Tyrophagus putrescentiae, assembly GCA_024499935.1. Taxonomy (NCBI): domain Eukaryota; kingdom Metazoa; phylum Arthropoda; class Arachnida; order Sarcoptiformes; family Acaridae; genus Tyrophagus; species Tyrophagus putrescentiae. The sequence continues at coordinate 11,414,956 of JAMZRA010000003.1, forward strand.
TTCTTCTCGGTTTCTTCTATCTTGGTCGAGGACACTTTCTCGAGCAGGAGCATCTTTTTTCTCTCTCTATTTCTCTCACCCGTGTGACCCACTGATTTTCTTTTGCTGGTGGTGCTGAAATTGACAGTCGATTGCTTCACCAGCGACAACATTAGCTACCTGTTGATGTTGTGAGGACCATTATACCATTGCTTGCTGCTGCTGCTGCTGCTGCTGCTTCAGTGCAGTGTGTTCGTTGGTGGCACCGACTGACTGACTGTGTCTGTCTGCGCTTCATCAGCTCAGCTCAGCTCAGGCTTGTTGCCCCCTTCTCTGCACTTATGATGGAGGTGTGGGCGTATGGTGAAGGGGATGACCACCACCACTGTTCTCCAATGTTGATGATTTGCGGCTGCTCAGGCTGGTGCTGATCAGGCGACACATCATCAAGTTTCTTTCTTTTTTCTCTCTTCCCCTCTTCTTCTTTCTTCCCTTTGAAAGTTGTCCTTGAGCTCACTGCTCTGCTCGAAAATGATCGCAACAGAAGCCTGCCTGCCTGCTTTTGCTTTAGCTTCTGATCCTCGAGCAGAAATGATCAGCAGCAGCAGCAGCAGCAGCGGAAATGAGTAGTCTCTGTCTCTGTCTCTCTGTGTCGTCATTTGCACTCACTTTGCTCATTTGCATTGCCGTCACTCTGCTTCTTCTACTTCTTCTTCTTCTGCTTCAGTTTCTGCTTCTTTTTCTTTGCCACTCTGGCCTCTTTGTCTTTCTTCGAACGTTGCTGTCGTCGCTGCTACTGTTGCTGCTGTTGTTTGAGTGCTCTAGCCTGACTGACTGTTCTGTTCTGTTCGGCTCATTTGACGACTGAGCGAATGCAGAAGGAGAAAAAGAGAGCCTGGCAAGGTTGATAAGGTGCTGCTGTGCTGCGCCGCTGCTGACTCTAATTTGGTGCCACACAATCCACTGTTGTTGGTTGCAAATGAGAGAGTCAGTCCTGACCATTCGCCTGCTTTTGCGTAGTAGTGGAAGGTGCTGGTGGTATTACTTTGTTTCAAAGTCATGAATGAACTGACTGAACTGAGCTGGTCTCGCAAATTTTCCTCCAGCTGAGTTGAGCTCTCTTCTCTCTCCAGTCTTCTTCTTCTCTTCTTCTTCACTGCTGGTTCATTTTGTTAATTTAGCTGTAGCGGGTAATTAGGCGATTCTAATCGCCACGGTCGTCCTTTCAGTCCGCTGTCAGTCGTTGCCGACGACGTAGTAGTCGAAGACTAGAAAAGGAAGAAGAAGAAGAAGTCACTGGGAACAAGTGCAGACACTGGGCAGTAAAATACAGTCCTCTGGACGGCACGAGAAGAGAAGTGTCTGAGGAGGAGAAGAAGAAGAACGCAGACCGAGACTAAGACTGAAGTCAATAAAGTGTTTTTGCTGCTGCTGGAGGCATTCCAGGAAGGGCAGCTAAATGAGACTGCTGCTGCTCTTGCCACCGCCATCACTTTCACCTTTAAGTCCGAAGCAGCGTCGGAGCAGCTCTTCAGGTAACTGCTGTCAGTGGTAATTGGCAGCAGTAGTAGTCATAATCATAACAATAATAATTGTGCTCCTTTCTGATCTGATTTGATGTGTGTTGGGATGCTCAGCAAAAAAAAGAAGTGCCTTACTGCCATTTCTCGGTAGCACTCTCTTGTCTGGCCAGTCTGACCTGCCTGCCTGTCTGTCTGTACCCTTTGCCATCTGACATTGGCCGATGCTCTTTGTTGTGGCTTCTGTTCATTTTTGTTTTTAGCATTTGTTTCGAGAGAGAGTTGCATTGTTTAAAGAGCGAGAGAGAGAGGTTCCCTATTGTTCAATGATGCTGATGTTGATGGTAGGATTCCAGTTTGCCCTCTTCTTCTGTTTCTTCTTCTTTGTAGCCTCTCTTTCACTGACTCAAGCAGAGAGAAGTGCAGCTCACAGCGTGTGATGTGCTGTGCAGCATCAGCATCACATCAGCACCGACTCGGACTCATCGATCCGTGTCACCTTTTTTCCCTCTGCCGAGAGTGTGACCTTTCTCTCTGCAGACTCTCTTCAACTTCTGCTCTTCTTCTTCCCCTTATCGTTATCTGTTGCTCTCTTTACAGCGGCAGCTTCACCATCATCATCAGCAGCAGCAGTACTATCACTAGTTTTTGAAGTGAGCATCTAAAGACCTGCTGTCTGTTCTCCTCTCTCATTGCTATCACTACCTTCTGAGAGTACTGAGCACTTCATCGACTGGGCTGAAGTTCTCTGCTGCTTTCTGCTGCTGCGCTCATCAACTGACACCCTCTACGCATCTTTTACGTTCTGTTTTGTGACACACACCACACCTAGTGTTTAGTGTAAAGCTCACAGCATTGGCAGGTATCCAAACTTGCATCTTGTATGTCCATTTTGAGCGAAGCGGTCCCGATACTTGAGATGAGCTACCTTTTATGACTCACTTGCTTGTGAAGCTGGCTTCTTGATAGCACTGCTTCTGTTTCTCCTTATACTCTAGCTAACCATTGGTGCGCCTGCTCGTCTTCCTGTCTAATCTGCGGGCTGTCATGCAGTTCTGCGTCTGCTTTTCTCGCTGCTATGCTGTCTGCCGATTATTGGCACGGCCGTCCTTCGTTATCTCACATTACTAACAGGTTTGCACTGATTTTTTGCTACTGGAACACACATCACACCTAGCATTTGCTCTTTGGTTGCTAAGCGCTGCACAGCAGCATTTCATCCAATTAGCCTTGCCAGTCTGAGTTGCTCAGTTTTGCGTAGGGTCCATGCTAGCTTTCTTGGACGAGAAGACTACCTGTTCTTTCTTCAACTTGAGAGCTTGCTACTGTGCTTTTCTTTCATGCTTGCCTCTGCAACCACTTTGGATTGCTTAACCTACATTTGTGTGCGTGCCCACTTGGCAGTCGTTTCGGCCATGCAAGCAGGGCATTTGTTTTGCCTCGGTTTTCTCGTCCTTAGAGGTTCTCTCTCCTAACACCGCGGCGGCACTTTCGCCTCTCTTTACTGCACAGGCGTTTTTTTGTTTATGTCACTATTAATTGTACAGTGTGGTGCGCTTGATCTGACGTCAGGATTCAAATACTGCCACAATCATCGACCATACTGAGCAGTATTCTGCTCCCTTTTCCTCGTTGTTCCTCGAATTCTGCCTCTAAATGAATGTTCAGCTCCCCAATTAGAGATGCAGTTTGGTAGTAGGGCTACAGGTGTGTGTGTGTGGTAGTGATCAGACCTCATCAGACTCTTTCGGTGTTTGGCGACTGAAGACGACGTCGTCTACGACGACGACTTTTCTCAGTTCTCTGTTCTTTCCAGTGGAGCACACTCGCTAGGCAACACTGAATTTGATGATGTCAATGTGCTCGTCGTCGTCGTCGCCGTAGCCCTCACTTGAGGCAGTCGTTGTCGGGCCAATTTTGCAGCAGCCATCGTCGTCGTCGTACTCTGCCGACTGGTAATTACCATCGTCTAGAGCGAGTACTCCATTGCCAAGGCATCGTCGCAGCAGTGTCTCCTTTCTCCCTCTCTTTCTCAGCTTTGATTATTATGCTTATGATTACTCATTTTACTACTCTGACTGTTGTTGCTGTTTTGCTGCTGCTGCTGCAGTCGCCGATGTTGATGATGCTCAACTTGTGTTCTGCTCTGCTTTGTTCTGAAGTTTAGTCGATCGGTGGTGGTGGTGGTGGTGGTGCTCTAGTGCGACCGTGCGGCCATGTGTCTTCTCTTCGAGAGAGAGAGTCATCGAGGCGAGACCACCGCGAGCACACTGACGGACTTTGTCTGTGCTCTTCACTCTGCTTTGAATTCTGTGTGTTTCATTTCAGGAGGAGGAGGGGGGGGGTACCAACTTTGACTTTTGCACTGACAGATCAAGAGGCAGAAGATGAGGAAACATTAGGACAAGTGTATTAGGCTAATACTACAGCAATAGTTTGCATCGTCGCTGATGATGCAGAAGATAGATTTTGAGAAAAGAGACAGTGACAGTCTTGAGACAGACAATTTTTTGTTGTAGTAAAATCTTTGTGCTGGCTCAACCGTTCGATTTTGGTTTTGCTTTCATTTTTTTATTCTGATTCTTTTTTAGTCGAAAGATGAATCTCAGACATGGTCTTTTGTTTTTTTCTGAGTGAGAGAGAGAGGGAGTTTTTTTGACTGGAGACACTGCTGCTGCCGCTGCAGCTGTTATCGGTGATTGACAGTATTATTATATTGACAAACACAGGCATCGTCGACTAGGCAGACTCTCTCTCATTGCACTTTGCAGAGTGAGAGAAATAAAGTTTGAGTACTTTTGTCGAGTTTTGTCCCTCTATTAAAGACGGCGCCGTCCAGACGCCGCCGCCGCCGCTGCCGCTATCATCGTTGCCGTTTTCGCCCTTGGTACGCCGATGCACCGTTTCCGGCCGCTCTTTTGGTGCACTTAATTGCCTCACATTTGTACACAAACACCGTACAAACGCACACACTTACTCTCTCATTGAAGTGTTTGTCTCCTCGACGACGACGACGGCGGCGATTCATTGAGAACATTTTTACTGTTGACTTTTTAGTTGCGCTAGTCACTTGACTAGCACAACAGCCATTTTTCTTGGTAATAATCAGCATTTGCGGCAATTAGCGCCAACAGTAGTAGCTTTGATTGGAGGAAGGTGAAGATGATGATCATTATCATCATCATCATCATCATCATCATCATCTACTAATGACCAGTCTCAAGTAGTTCTCGACTCCTTGTGTTGTGCCATTGTCTCCCATTTGTTTCATGCAACTCTGGTTTACATTTTTCACTTAAATTTGTCATTTCAGTTGCAGCTGCATCCTTCTCTAGGTAGTTGCTTTTGTGCCTAGGTTTTTCTAGCTTTTTGCACTTTGACAGTTGTCGCCATCACCTCAGTCCTGTACGACAAGGACAGGGAGGACTTTTCCGTGGCCAATCGGGCAACTCCTTCTCTCATGTGTTTCACTTGATTTTGCTCTTTTCTGAAGTGGAGGACGCCGTTTCTCTAGAAACTGCTTGGCTGTTTGAAGTGTCACTAAAAGGCTTGCTCTTGCCTGTTTTGCTATGGTTGCGGCTGCTGCTGCTGCTGCAAACGTCACCATCACCACTGTCGTCAACAGGTGGAGAACAGTTTGGCCATTGCCTCCTTTGGTGGTGGTGGTGGTGGTGGTGGATGCTTCAGCAGCAGCAGCCGCACTCGAGAGTGCAGAGAACAGGTTCATAAGCTGACTGCTTTGCTTTGCTTTGCACAGGAATCGAGTCGAGTTGAGAGGCCTCGCCGAGGAGGAAGGAGAAGAAGAAGAAGAAGAAGTCGTATTTGAAGAGATACTCACAGTTGATGCACACGCACACCTGTGTCTCTTTCTCTCTTTCTGCTTTCTGCATTTGCCCTCAACTGGCATCGCTTTATTTGCTGTTTCTGTTGCTGTTGCTGTGTCTGTCTCCTAAGATGGCAACTTGAAGCTCCTAAAGCTTTTGCAGAGAGTTTGCATGCTGCTGGTGACAGTGTGCTAGTGTAATTGAGAAGAAGAAGAGGAAGAAGGAGCAGCAGCAGCAGCAGCAGCAGCCAAAAAGTAGGCCTCTAGATGAGCGCACTTTATTCTGGCGATTGTCGATTTCTGTCTGCTGTTCTATCTATTTCTCGTAATGTGTAGGTGGGTGCAGTAGTTTACTGTGTGTTTGTCTGTGTTTATCTTTGGGATTGCCGATTATTGTCTTCTTGCCTTCTTGGCCTACATTTTGCTGCCTTTTTTCAGTTTAGTACTTTGCTTTGCTTTTAAAAACAGGGAACCCCCTCCCAAACTATCGTTTGCGACTTGAGCATTGCTTTTTAAAGCAAAAGTCTGTGAAACAAATGCTCACAGAGTTTACTGTGTAAGCGCCGACATGGCCATTGTTGTCTGTCTGTTGTTGAGCTTTTTGATGGGTCTATTAGCTGCTGTTGCTGCTGCTGCCCATCAGTCAGTCAGTCAGTTTACCAGCCGATTATCGTCGTCTGGCTGGCAGTTTTTTCTTCTTTCATTGGTCTGCTTTTCATTCATTTTTTCTCTTTTTCGTTTTTCCAACCGCCACGTGCGCCAGAGAACGAGAGGGGATTATCGTCATCAACGCCCAAAATTTAATGACTGAAGGAGGAGAAGGAGGAGGAAAGATTTTGTGGCAACTGTTGCCTGCCCTTGTTTGACCGGAAATCATTTCCCCTCTCTCCTTCGTTTTAAAATGTTTTGGCAGAATCTGCAATTGATTAGTGAGCACTGCTAATTACGATGGCATTGCACTTTTTATGCTCTAATCTCTTGTCGTTGAAAGTAAAGATGCTCTTTTTTAGTACTCTTTCCTCAAAGCCTTTCTGGCAGCACCAGTCTGACCAGTTTTGCTGACTGACCTTCATCTTTCTCGCTTTTTTTGCCACCTCGTATTTTGTTTTTACCTCGAGGCAGACTTTCTTTCTTTCCTTTTTTTCCGTTGAGAATCGGGTGCCCTCACCTCGCAATCTTCTCAATATAACAATAATCGCTGAATGATGACCATTTGACTTGGCAGAACTTCTCAGTGAGAGAGCGTCTTATTTATTTGTTCAGTGGCCTGCTTCTCTTTCTTTCCTTTTTTAGATCCGTTGGACATCGGTCGCCCTGCCCACCATTCTCTCATACTAGTTCATTTCGTTCTGTATGATTGTTATTCAATTCTGACTGATGGTGTTTGATGCTGACGACGGCCAGTCAGTGCAAGTGTCAGTGGCCTGCTTGTGCTTCGTTTTAGCTTCTTGTCCCATTATTTACAACACTCGTCAGATGGATCCTAGATGCGCGTGTGCTTGCATCACCCACACACACGGACCAATTCCGTTTCGCGATCTGTCTTATGTCTGTTGTGCATTGCCGAACACATGCTGATTGCTTATCTTTGCTCGATGAGATGGGGTGTGCAGTGCTGGTGCTCCTATCGCTTGGTGCTATAGTAGCGAAGTGTGGTGTAGTCTTTATGATGATGGGGAGAGTGACATGGCGATGAAAAGGTAGGCCAAATGTGAGCTGCTGCTTGCAATGAATGCCAATTCGCTGATGGGCACACAGATTCAGGCTACAAACTGTTCGCTCGTTTTGCTTGTAGGCCGCGGTACCCCTGCTTTTTCTTAATCTCATCGCTCTAGACGTGTGCTTACCTGGGCTTCCCTCTTAGTCCGATAGTCGTGTTTACTTTCGGAGTGTGTTTAACGATCAGTCTAGAGGAGAGGGAGAGGAGCTAGGGATGAAAGGGGATACTCGTAGCTCTTCTCAGCGAATGGCTGCATCTATGGTCACTTGGATTCGGCTACAAACTGTTCGGCTGCGGTTTCTGCTTGTAGCCGCTGTGGTATTATTTTACGTTAATATACCACGTGCTGCTGCGTTCCCGTTCCTCTCCTCCTCCTCTTCTCCTGCTCTCGGTGTTTTTCGCTTTTTGTGGCTGTGTTCTCACAAAGCGCATAAAGAGAGTTGTGAGTGTGTGTTGAATGTGAGACTGTTGCTTTGCTGTGCTGTTCTGTCAGGCGACTGGCGGGCCTTTCTATGGGTCAGTCATGAAACGGACGGTTCTTGTCACGAAAGCTCATTCTAAGACATAGGGCTGTTGTGTGTTGGTGTGTTTGTGGTGTGATGTATTTTGTACTAGATTCTATCCACGGTCAAGAACTGTCTGTCGTCCGATTCGCTTCTCTCCTCCTCTCTGCTTTAAATTGCTTTCGCGTGGTGCTAACCTTTTTTGAAGTGAGGTTTGTTCATTCTCAATCCTCTTCTACAAGAGCTCGTATGTCTTTCTGTGTGTTGCTGTTGTGTAGTGGACGTGTTTGCATGTGTGCTGTGTGTGTCGATGCCGAGGCGGCCCTGTTGCCAGAGGCAAGGAGATCAATGGAAAGAGAGGGTCCGCCTGTACGACAGCTCATTCTAAAGACGATTAGGCGCTGTTGAGTGGTGGTGGTGGTGGTTTGATGGGTTGATGGTTTGTTTGTACTGACTTCTTCTGCCTCCTGTCTGTCAAAGGCTGTCTGTCGCCGATTCGCTTCTTTCACCTCATCTTGACTTTAAATTTGTTTTCAGCGTGGTGGCCAACCTTTCTTTGAAAGGGGAGGGTCATTTGTCTCATTCTCTCATTCTCTCTTTTTCTACTAATGAGCTCTGCTACTTCTTTCTGCTGTGTTTGCTGTTGGTGGTGGTGACAGTTATGTTGTCAAATGTGGTGGTGGTGGCCGAGTGGGCCCGTTGCCAGAGGCAAGGAGATCACTGAGAATGAGAGGTGCCCCGCCTGACTGCCATCTTTCTTTCTTTCACTACTCTGAAAGCCTTCTTTTGCTTCTTCTTCTCCTTCTCCAGAAAGAGTAAGACAAATTGGTAGTGGAAGGCTAATGATTTCCATCAGTGATCACTGTGGCCTGGCTTGGCCTGCCTGTCTCCTCAGTTCTCTTGGTCGTCTCGCCTCACTGGTCTCCATGTTCAGAGAGGAGAGACTGACTGAATTTGAAAGATTTGAATCTGAATCTGCTGACAGCAAACCACCACAGTGCCTGAATCTGCGATTTGGTTGGCTAATTGTTTACCCTGTCGCTGTCGTTGTCGTCGGGTGTTCCAGCCAACGCAGACAGACAGACTGTATCTAGTTGGCTGCTGCTGCTGCTGTTTATGTGATGACGACTTTTTCTTCTTCTTCTTCTTCAATTCGTTAATGGCGGCGAATAACGGCGGCCAGTGTGTGTTTACTTTAACGCAGCTGCTGCTCTTATCACCGCTGCCAATTGGTAATTTGATCTAGCTTCTCTTCTCTAGTCTGATTTATGTGTCCGTCTGTGTGTTGAAGGTTGAAGGATTTCTGTTCATTCTTTCTTTTGCGCTGGTGCTCTTGCTCTTGGGTGACCTATGCCACCAAGGCAACAAAAAACCGTTGCATAAGAGAATTGATCAGTGGTTGTTGCTAGTAGTGAAAGCACAACAGTGAGTTGTTGTGGTTTGGGTTTAGCCTTACGCTGACTTTGCTTTTTTAGCTGATCAGATCAGAGTGAAGGAGGAAAATTTTTCTCTCTCTCTCTTCTCAATCGTAGCTGCGATTACGAGCTGTTGTTTAGTTGTGCTCAGCTCTTCGAGGGGGTCGTCGGCATCGGTGCACCCAACACTGACCTTCAATTGCAGCGGTGGTGGTGGTGGTTTTGGTAATTGGCGATCTACCATTTCCCAACTCGATGGTAGTGCACACACAAACACAGACAGACAGACAGACCCCACTCGATTGGTGCGCACGATCGATGTGCTCGCCCGATACAGGTAGTGTTCGTGTGCCAGTAAATTGTGTGGCCAGCAACAGGTGGTCAGCGAATTTGCCGACTGCTGTTGTTCTCCTCTTCTTCTTAGGGTCGTCTCTGTCGATGGTCAGTGCCGCTGAATGATTGGCGCCCGTGGTAGTGTGTTTGTATTGGCGATGGACTGCCCAGGGCAGATGTGTCTGAGTGCACTGTTCCTTCCAGCAGCAGCAGTTGTGGAGCACATGCACTGCACATGTTGTGCACTGCACCAAGTGCAGTGCCCCCACTTTTTCTCTCTCTCTCTTCTTGGACCCTAGCCCATTCCCACGCTGGTGGGGAACCAAATGGAAAGGGAGGAGGGGAGAGAGGAGCATGTGTCAAGACGAGAAGCACACTCACATTTGCCAACGGACACTACGGTGTCACACAGCTGCTTCTTCTGCCTCCCAGATGATCTGGAAGCACTAAAGTTGGCACTAGATAGCTGCTTCTGCAGCTTTGTCTTTATCACCACCACCGACAAGACTTCTTCTTAGGCTCAGTTTTGAGCGCTCCTAAGAAGTGCACCACTAAGCTGCTGTGGGTGCTAATTATGGCCAGCCGGCTCGGTGGTGGTGATATAATCCACTCACTGCCTTGGATTGGGTGCTTCTGTTCTGCTGCTGTAGATTGTGTTTTGGATGGCACAGTTATGATCACCACTTTTACTGTCGAGAAACGAAGAGAATAGACACACTGTCACAATGACCGATTTATAGCATTTGATTGATTTCCCCTTTTACTTGCTCACTTTTTTGTTATTATTACTGCCATTTTCTTCCAAAAATGGTCATCGGCAGCGACTGCCGCCGTGATACTTTTTTATGATCGATTGCTCTGCTTTCTTACTGTGATACTTGTTTTGTTTCCTTTTTCTTTGCTTTCTCCTTTCTTGAGACACGATTAATCCATTGACATTGCTCCATTGCTCGCTGACAGACAGTTAGTGCCACAAAAAGAAGAAGAAGGCCGACTGGATCGGCTTTTGTGTCCATTTTTATTATCTCATACATTCATTCAATTTTCCCCTCTTCCTCAAACTTCGACTTTTGGGCCATCTTTCGGACGACTGCCTGTAGTAGAAGTCGAAATGATTTTCCCTAGTTTATGTCCAACAAGTTAGAGGGCGCCTCTGTCATCGGAAAGTTGGAGGCGATTTTCGAAAAGCCAAAAATCGAAAAATTCCTGCACGAACAGACGGCAAGAGCAACAGGTGGCAGCAGGTGGGAAGCTAGGAGGAATATATCCTCTTCTCGAATAATCTCGTTTGAGCAGAGAGAGAGGACGACAGGTGAAGAGGGGTCGTTCTGCTGCTGCTGCTGCCACGGTTCATCAGCTCTTCTCTCTCTTTCTCATTTTCTACTCAATAGTAATGCTATGCTGCCTTTTCTCCTTTTTGCCTTTTCTGCTATGAACTGAAGTGAACATCATCATCCAGGCGGCACTAATCCGTCTCGGGTTGTCTATGTTTGTCTATCGGTGTGTTTGTGTGTGTGTGTGTGTGTTTGTTGCTTGTTCGTTTGTTCGTTCGTTTGCTTGCTTGTAATGGAGGAGGAAGAGGAGGACAGTATCTCTCTTTCTTCAATCTTTTTTCTTCTTCTTCTTCTTTGTGGCCGACCGGTAGATTGGCGGCGGTGGCCAATTAGTTCGGTGCACACTTGTGCACACAAAGAGAGCAAAGGACTGACGGTTGGACACAGTTTTGTGTCACCAGAAAAAACCGATTGGTTTTTGCAGCCTGGCCGCTGTCGTTGGTTAACCAGTCTATTCCACAGTTCTTCTTTATCCGCTGACTTTGTCCAGTCCACTTTTTCTCAGCGGCATCATCAGTCAGTCAGTCGGTAATCATCGACCACCGCGCAACCATTGCAGATTCTTCCTTTTCAATCTCTCTCTCTCTCTCTCTATTTAATATCTCACTACAGTAAATGCTGTACGCTTCTCCTGTTTTTCCAACTTTTATTGTATGTTTGCACAACTAGCTAGTTGGTGTCCACCACCAACTGGAGAGACAACACACACAGTTACCCAGCAGGGTAATGTTCTTTTTCCCTGCTTGCGTGTGTGTGTTTGCTCATGGATTGCGCTGCTTGTGTGCAGCACTGGATTCGAGTGATTTTGTTACCGAGAGGGGAGTCCAATGATCTTCCTCCTCCTCCTCCTCCTCTTCTCTTTTTCTCTGAAGCTGCCGCTCTTCTTTGAGGGTAAATTAGCTGCAGCAATCCACGATCCAGTGTGCTCGGGATTCAATTCGTCGCAGCAGCGCCAGCAACAGCCCCACCAGCAAATCGCTGCCAATCTGTGTCAATAGAGACGAGAAAGAGAGATGGTCGTGGACGTCGTCGTCCTGGACGTCCACCTCCTCCTCCTCCTCCTCACAACAGTTTGCTGCATGTTTGCTTAGCGATAAGCGTTCGCAACCAACAACTTCATCATCATCCTCGTCATCGTCATCATTGGCTGCAACGGTTTTCACAGCAGCAGCAGCAGCGGCTCGATGGCAATCGCTTTATTTGACTAGAGCAGTTGTTTGCTGCAGCACTGCAGTTTTTTTCTTTTGTGTGCTGCTGATGTTGTTGTTGTGGTGACAGCCTGGACTGGATTCAACCTCCTCCGATAAGAAGAGCACCAGGCACGGCCGGACACTCTTTCTGTGCACTTTCTGTGCACTCTGTTCCACCTCCCCAGTTCTTTTTCCTTCTTTCTTTCTGCTCTCACTGTTTTTTCCACTGCGCTCGTCCTCACATGATCGCACCTGTCTCCCTCTCTCTCTCCCTCTCTCGCTCTTCTTTTTCGCCCGTTCTCTGATTTATTTTGTCACCATTGTTAGATGAGAGGAGGCGATAGGTCGGTTGGCAATCATCACCAGCACCAGCACCACTCATTCACTCACTCACTCCAGGCAGCTAATCAAGCCTGCTTGTTTGACATTATCACTTTGCTGCTGCTGCTGCTGCTCTCTACAAGCCAGTTTGCTTTTTTGTATTTTCTGGTTTTGCTGCTGCTGCTGCTGCTGCTCTTGTGTTTGATTTACCATTTACTGGCGTGAGTTGCTGAGTAGCTGAGCTGAGCTGGTTTTTTCTGTTGTGCAGTATTGTGTTGCAGCAATGGCTCTCTCTCTCTCTGGCGAAGCACCTATAACCGTTTTGGCTGGTACTTCAAAAAAAGAGGAGCTGATAGGAGTGGAACAGTTGGTGGGTGGTGGTGGTGGTGGTGGTGATGTTCTTCTATCACCTCAGCTCCAGCTTCCCATTTTGCGTGTTTGGTTTGCCTGATAACGGATCGAGTGGTTGTGCCTTCTGATGATCGATGATGGTACGCCACATTATCATCAGCAGCATCAGCATCATCAGCAGCAGCAGCACTTCATTTTGAGGTAGCTGGTGGAGGATGATAATTGTTCACCGGTAGTAGTTCAATTGTTCTCTTGGAACACTACCAGTTCATCAATGGTGTGCGTACTCGTGTGTGCTCACCGTTTTGGTTCCACTTTTGGGCCTCTTTTTATTGACTCTGGTTGTAAGAGTTGGTTGTAAGCGTGTGCGCCGGTGCTCATCACCCACCGCACACACCATTTCCATTGTCTAATTTAAAACTTATGAATTGAGTTGCTGTAAAAACTTGGATAGTTTCTCCTTTTCTTACTCTCATTTCTCAAGTGGGGTATCTTTTGATGCGTTTGCCCAATTGAGATTGAGGTGCATTACGTCAGGAAGCAAGCAAAATTGCATTGCAAAATGGCGAGCAGCAGCTCTTTCCCTCCCTCCCTCCCTCACTCTCTTGTATTACACTTTTCTGGTATTATCTTCTCTCTCTCTCTCCTCGTCCTCGTGATTTGTCACTCACAAGTGTGCTGTACATCACGATGATGGAATACTTTGGTTTCCATTGTGTCATCCTTCTCTCTCTCGCTCTCTTTTATTGCCCCAAGTGCTCGTAGTTTCTCTCTCTGTTATCAGTGCAGCAGTAGTGGGACACTTGAGAGAACGTGCCGAGATGGCTGCTGCTGCTGCCACTCGGTTCCTGATTCAATTCGTCGCTGATGCTCACGGACAATCTTTAATTTTGTTGTTGTTGTTTCATATATCGAGATTGATGATGATGATGATGATGGCGTTCTGTCTGGTGGTGATGAGATGGTCCAGGTGAGCAGAGAGAAAGTGCTGCTGCTGCTGCTGCTCTAGACTGGCAATCTCTTTCTTGCACCTTTGATCAATAGATGAGAGAGAACAAAGAGGAGAAAGAGCAAGAGAGCGAAAGAAAGTGACCGAGGGGTCAGCCTCGTGCAACAGGTTGCTGATGTCTTTCAGACACTGCACTTTCAACTTGCTTTGATGATGCCAGTTTTTTCAGTTCAGTTCAGTTCAGTTTTGGTTCAACGTTGAACGTGTGATGCATGTAATTAATGTCGAAGACACACTCGGCGACGAGGACTGGACTGGACTGGCGGCAGCGGTGGCGGCCTGGATGGCCTCAGTCTTTCTTTCTCCTGCTCAAAAGTTATTTGCAGGTTTGTTCACCTGATAATTAGACGGAAAGACGAAGAAGGCTGAAGGCTGAAGAAGGCTGCTGATATGAATACCAACAGACTGACTGACTGACTGAGATGCGAGCTGCCTTACTTTAAAAAGCTCCTCTTTTTGGTGCCCATACTACTCTATAATGCTATGATTTTGAGGAGGATGGTGATATTGGTGTGCCAGACACACAGGCCACTCCAGCACCAGCACCGCCACTCGATTGCGCCTCAATTAATCAGTGCTATAATTAACTAATTGCATTATGTAAGCTGCTGCTGCTACTGTGCTCTTTCTGTTGCTGCTGCTGCAGGCAGTGATCACCGCCAGTGATCACTCTACTCAGTGATTACTTATTCATTATGATTTGTTATGTTAGGTTGGCGTCTCAGCTTTTTTATTGGTTCACCAGCAGTGATCATTGGTGGTGGTGGTGGTGGTGGTGGTCATTTTTTCTGCCGTTGTGCTGTTGTTGTTGTCCTCGACGTCGTCGTTGTTATTGATGAGCGCCTTTTTTGGACATTCATTGGATTGTGCGGCTGCTGCTGCTGCTGCCGCCTGAATTCCTGGCAATTAAGCCCGGGCAGCGGTGGGCAAAATGCGCCATTACCAGCACCACACTATGCTTTTCTCTTTCTGGATAATCATATCATCATCATAAAAAAGTATAATTCTCAGTTTCAGCTAATATTTTTCGCCTTTTTCAGTCGCTAATTAGCAGGAAAACACAGCTCACTGTTGCTGCTGCTGCTTTTAGTGTTATTGTTTTTGTTGTTGTCGCAGGCTAGCTGGCTTTTTTTCTGTTCCTGGAGAGAGCAAATAAACAGAGGGATTCACGAGTTTTTCTTCCATTTTTACCTGGAAGAGAAAACATTGTGTCTGTTTGTGTGTGCCTGTGTAGTGTGCTCTTTAGTGTAGTTCCCTGAAAAGTACACTGCAGCAGCAGCTCTAATTGCACCGCCGTTGTTTCTGATCACTGGTCAGACAGTCTAAAGCTTCTGAAGAAGAGTGGGACTAGAAGACACTAGAATGTGTTTTGGCCCTAACTGACTTTACTGACTCTGACACTACTGACTGGACATTGTCTTTGGCATTTCGAGATTTCACGCGTTCTTTGCCACTGCTGGCTAACCAGCCAATTTTGCCGCCACTTTGCCTGTTTCCCCCTTTTTCAGCTTCTTCTTCAGTTGCCTCCCTCGGAGTGAGCGTGTCACTGCTGCTGCTGCTGTTGCTTTGCAGTCGCCGCCACTGGGCACACACTTTGTGTGTCGGTTTTATGCTCGATTTTGGCCGCCACCACCACCACTAATGCCGCGTAAAGTGGGCCAGTCGACCAGAGGAACAAGGCTAGCTAGGGCCACTTGACTCATTAGGAGAAGAGGAGAGAGAAAGGAGAAAAGGGGCACATTCTGCACTTGCTGTTAGTGTTTTAGTTCTTGGGATTGAAGGGAGAGAGAGAGGGATAGGAGAGAAGCTCGTCAGTGTGCCATTAGCAGCAGAAAAAGAAGCACTGGTCCTTCTCGCTTGATCCTTTCCAGAGGCTCGATTAATCACTGCACTTCTGTTGCAGTTGCAGTTTCAGTTCAGAGACTCTGCAAACTCAAACTCAAGCTTCTTTCTGACTTAGTAATTAGCCGGCGTGAAGTGTTTTGGCACTCTTTTCTCTTTTCTCCGTTCTGGCCTCTCTCCTTTTTCCTCTCATTTACAGGTAGCTGATTGCTGGTCAGTGTTAGTAGTCAGTGGAAGTACTACTGCTTTAGTATTAGTGCTGCTGTGCTGCTGCTGCTTGACCAAAGGCAAAGTGTCCAAAGGCTGGGGACACCTAGCGAACACACACTTTTTTTTAAATGCTCAGAGTAAACACTGAACAGGAGGAGGACGGGAGAAAAAACTTCCCCACGCACACCAACCACCACACATTCAACAGGTGGTTGTGTGTTTGGCACCTGAGTGTACGGAGTGGTGGCGGTGGCTCCTCTTCTTCTCCCGAAACTTGCTCACTTTATTTTTAATATTTGTCTTCAGTCTTAGCACGCACGTGTTAGAGTTGTGTTGGAGTTTTGGGACAGCAGCAGCAGCAGCAGCTTCTGCTGCTAAGGCTCGAGCAGAGAAAAGGGATTGAGGCCACCTGGCCAAATACAGAAGTGTTTTTCATCGGCTGCTGCTGCTGCTGCTGCTGCTGGTCAGTTAGCGTTTGCCATCACAATTACACACACACAGCAGCCAGTGACATACTCGGTGTTTGTGTGCGGCGGTTTTTAAGCTGTTTGAGCGGGGGCAACTCTGTCCACTGTTTGGAGGAGGAGAAGGAAAAGAGGTGATGTGCTGTTACTTTTCGAGCAGAGGCAGCAGCAGTTTAGTTTGTCTACCGTTTGGCTATTCTTAACTGCTGTTGCTGCTGCCTTTTGTTGTTTTTGTTGAATTTTGTCATGTGTTTGTTCACATCATTACGACGGCGGCGGGGCGGCTGCTGCTGCTGCTGCTGATCAGCAGTGACCAGAAAAAAACTGCAACAATGTTTGATCTCTGATTTATGGTCGCCGCCGTCGTCGTCGTCGACGCTTTCCAAAGCTCGTCCAAAGTTGTCGTCGAAGTGTTGTGTGCAGACTTGCATCTCCTTCTCCTTCATCCTACATTTGTTTGTTACCTGGAGCAGCAGCAGCTTAATGGCTGCTGCCATCAGGGCTCAATGGTTTTGTTGTTGTTGTTGTTGTCGACGGTGATGTTCGGGCTAAACTTTGCGCCACTCTTTCACCAGCTCACACTTTTGCTGCTGTTGCAAGCCTGACTCTTGTGTTTCTTCAACCCGGGCGCAATTAGCTAGCTGAGGCAACCGAGCCAGTCTGATCACTCACTGCTCACAGATCACGAATTACGCAACGGAGGAGAACGAAAGAGAGCGATTCTTTCTCTTTCTTTTGCTCTCGAACCAGCGAGAGTTGAACTTTAACTGAACTGAGCACTGCTCTGCCAGACTTTCTCTCCTCTTCGGACGCTGATTCGGTGATCTGCGAGCCACCACTCTGCCATGATGTGTTTTGCCACGGCGGCTGGCTAATTGGCACGCACTTTGCCCCCTCTCTCTTTCTCTCTCATTCTCTGGCTCATCAGCAGCAGCAGCAGTCTGATGATGATGATGTTGGTGATCAAAAACTGTGCTGAGACTGAGCCCGAGCAGACTGATGGTGGTGACCTTTTAGCTGCAGCCGCAGCAGCATACTTTGACTTTGACTTTGACTTTAGATGCTCTTTTATCGCCCGATAAGGACACATAGAGAGGGGAGATAGAGCGAGACTCCTGCTATTGCTGCACACTAGCAGGCACCGACAGAGATATTCTTTACAGCTTTTTGGCTCTATTTCTGCTCATCATCTTCTTTCTTCGCTTCTCATCCTCTCTCTCTCTCTCTCTTCTCTCTCTCTCTCTCTCTCTCTCTGGTTAGGGCTAACAACAGTGGCTTTAGCTCCTCTAATATACTAATGATGACCATCATCTGGCGGTGTCATCTCAGGTTCTCTCTTGTCGGCAGATCCCTCTTTTTCCCTGTCCGATGATCGTGATATACTGTCTGCTCTTCTTACAACCGCCACCACCATCACCACCACTACTTTTTGTCAAACATGTTCTCGGCTGGTTATTACGTTTCCAATTACATCAGCATCAGCAGCTCCGGTTATCGCTCCTGTAGCTTTAGCCTTGCTCGCTGTCGTCTGCCTCTTGTCGCCGCATCATCTCTCGCCCTTTCCATTGCATCTGCTGAGTAGTAGTGTGCCGCTGGCGAGTGGCAGACGAGTGTGTGATGCCAGTCTGAATGCCTTAGCTGCTCAGCAGGCGACACTGTCATTATCTCTTCTTCTTCTGCTTCTTCTTCTTACCTCTCTTCCCTCTCTTCCCTCTCTTTTAATTGCCACTGATCAGGAGAGAGAGAGCGAGAGAGAGAAGGCTGTCACAGAGGACACATCATTCGAGTTCGGTTCGGTTTAAATGTGCTGTGCGGTGGTATGTAAGAAATTTAATTACCAATAATCGACTGGTTTCTGCTTCTGCTGCTGATGTTTCGTATTCTCTCGATTTTCGTGCGGTGGTATGTGGACTGGATCTCCAATGCCGACTGATATATGTGTCTCTTTCTGTCTCTTTTTCTCTTTTCACTTGTCGGCTTGGATTTTTGCGCCACTGATTGAGTTGAGGTGCACTGAGGTGAGCTGACTGAACTGGTGCTAAAGTGCTCATCTGAGCCCAATCAAAGTAGAAATGTCCAGGTCTTCTCTTCTTCTTTTTCAGCCTCATCTAATCGATTCTGTTGCTGGCGTGTTGATGGAGCACTGGCAGCACCAGCAGCAGCATCTTCTCTCATTACCGCCACTAACTATGATGTTTACACTTGCTAATGCACCTGCTGCTGCTGCTGATGCTATTTATTTGTGGTCGTCTAATCAGTTTTAATTATCAGCTGAATTGCTTCTTTGCCTTCTTCTTCTTCTTCTGATGCGGGATCAAATATTCGAGAAGGTCGAAGCTGTTGCTGCTGTCCTGTTCTCGTCTCTACTGTCCAGTTGATCAGATCCTGTCTGAAAAGCAGCAGCAGCAGCAGCAGCAGCAGCAGTCGAAACATCATCGTTTGATCTATTAAATTAGCAAATTACGCACGATGATTGGCTGGAAATTTTCTAAACGCTGGCTCACTGCTGGCGCCACTTGTATGCTGGGTAGAGCAGTACTCTGAGGTAGTAAATTGGTAAATTGATTCCTATCAGGGAGGAGGAGAAGGAGGAAGAGGAAGATTGCAGAGCTCGGCAAAACTTTATGACCACGATTGGTGGTGGTGGTGGTGGCAGGTTTGTTGACTTTACCCATCTGCTGCTGCTGTCTATCACAGTAGTGGTCAGTACCTGCCTGCACTGTCAATCGACTTGGTCGTTTTCGATAGAGGAAGGAAAGGAAAGGTCGCGCTCACTAATCCGCTCCGCCGTTTTACTGCTCGAGCAATGTCTGCATTGTTTCTGCGCTTGCACAGTCTCTCTATGACAACAGTTGTTCTGTCCAGGCTCGCTGATTGCTGCTGCTGCTGCTTTTAAATGCTTTGCAATTGTGATTGCCTGTCTTCTGCTGTCTTCTACTCCTGATAGGAGCAGCAGCAGCAGCAGTGGTCAATAGTCAATGACTAGGTTCGAGCTGACTGACTGACTAGTGGCGACACACTAAAACAAAGCCATCGTCATACTCTCTAACCTAAGTCAGAGCAGCACTTAGCAGCACTTTCGGGAGTCGGGCGAGAATTAGTGGAAGAGAATAATGGAATACGGTGGTTGCTGCCTCTGTTGCTGCCTCTGCTGTGCATTCACGAACCGAAAAGTCATTAGGTCTCTTTCTTTTCTCCTTTGTCTGTGTCAGCTTCAGCTCCAGCAGTGGCAGTGGTGGCAGCTAAAGGCGCTAATTGAATCACCTGGTCAGGACGGGGCTATTGTGGTGGTTAGCGGCAGCAGCAGCAGCATCAGCAGTGAAGGCAGCCGTCAGTTTTTGCCAACACTAGGGACTAGATGCAAAAAGAAGAAGAAGAAGAAGGAGAAGGACTGATGGATGGATGGACGGGTAGATGGATGGACTACTTATGTTTAGCAGCAGCAGCAGCAGCAGCACAGAACCCTCCTCCTCCTCCTCCTCCAAATACAGAAGTCTCTTCTCCTATTAGCCTACTAAGTTTGAGAAGAATGAAGAATTCTTCCTTCTTCTTCTTCTTCTTCAGCAGCAGCAAACGTTGACGTGACGTGCCGATCAGCAGCGGCAGCAGCAGCAGCCTTCGACCTTGCTCCCTTGCGAGCACGCTAGGCCACGAAATCGGCTTTTCCCCTATCTGCGAGGCTAGGAAAGAAGGAAAGTCCGGGCGCATCAGCGTCAGCAGCATGCGGCAGCTCAAGTCAGGTGTCCAGCAGCAGCAGCAGCAGCAGCACTGACTGGCCACCACCACAGCTGACGTAATAATGACCTGGTGTGCATGGTAGCCGAATCAATTGGACTCACATGTCTACTGTGTTGTGGTGGTGGTGGTGGTGTCGTGCCATTGAACGGCAGAGAGGGCACTGAAGAAGAAGAAGCTTCTTATTTGCGGGCACTCTCCGGGGGCAGAGGGAGAGAGAGAAGTAGACGGACACAGTGTATCCAGGCTCACTGTGTGGAATGTCACTTGACCAGTGGTAGAAGCGGCACCACCACTACAACAGCACACAGGCTGCCCGTGGCTGTCCGCTTCTTCTTCTTCTTCTTCTTCTGCTCCTTAGCAGCAGCCGTCTCAGTCTCAGTCACAGTTAATTTGCTCGTCGTTCGGCACGATCTCGATATCTTTGCTGCTGCTGCGGCTGCGGCTGCGGCTGTTGCTATTAGAAAATATATGTAATATCGAGAGAGAGAGAGAGAGGAGGAGGCAGGAGAAATGTTTTTTTTGTGTATTGACCGAGAGAGAGGGAAGAAAGCCTTGGGGTCGATTCAGTGCCCCCTCTCTGGTCAATATCAATTACAAGTGTGTGCTGCAAAGAGAGGGAATTGGGGGATGTTTGCAGGAGAAAAGAACAGGAGAGAGATGAAGCTCTCTTTTTTGGCCTTTGCCTTCTAGGCCCGGGCGGCGGCGCTACTGTGTGTGTGCGCGCTAATTTGGTCTGACTGGTATTGAAAAGGAGCGGAGACAGAGAGGTTGTCTGCCTGCCTGACTGTCTGCATGTGTGTGTGTTTGCATTTGGCGGCATCTCTGGTGCATGTGAACCTTCTCTATTACTTCTCTTCTGTTCAGTTCAACCTTCGCCACCAGAGCAAAGACAGTTCGGTTTGCTCAGGACAGACTGAACAAAAAAAGCAGTGATCACGAGTCCTCGCTAGATGATGATGACGGTGGTGATGCTTCAAGTGATGCGCACTACTCCTCAAGTGCTTTGTGAGAGTAAACGATGAGAAAATTAGACTTTGAAGTGTCTCTGTGTATGTTTGTGCACTTGAGCTCGAGTTTGAGCCGGCGCAGCAAATACTTTGTAGGTTCACTTCTTTTCTGGTTTGCTCATATTTTTCTAGAAAACCAGAAAGATGCGTTTTTCTTTTCATCACCTCTGTACTTACTTGCTGAGGGTTACAGTTTTTTTTCGATTGCACCCCATCATCATCATCGATGAGAGTGGTGTCCTTCGATATTGACTTTGCTCTCTTTCTTCTTCCTCTGTCTTGTCTTCCTTTTTCCTTTCTTTTTCTTTTCCTCTTCTTTTTCTTGGCCATCTTCCCCCATCGGGTGAAATTGATGATGGTGGTGCCAGTGGTGCCAGTGGTGGTAATGCTTCCCTCCTTTTCAGTCCTTTGGTGAAGGTGATCATCACCGAGTGGTAGCTGCTGCTGCTGCTGCTGCTGCCTCCGCTGTCTCCTCTTTTCTTTTTCCTTTCCTTTGAACTGGTCTCCTCTCTCTCTTCTTTTCTCTCCTCTCTCTCTCTTTTTCGCTCCTTCTCAATTGCCACACTGATCGATGCAAAGTATCGCATTTGCTGGTCTGGTCGTCGCAGAGTCGCTGCGACACGACCGTCGCCACTGCTCAGCAGAGGCTGAAGTGAAGGTCGATGATGCTCTTTTCTCTTTCTTTTTTCAAGTTTCTTGCCAAGTGCCTTCTTCTTCTTCTGTCTGTGCTAATGACTACTGCTCGAGGAGAGTGTGACTATGTACTAGGCACTTCTGACGCTTCTTCTTCTTCTTCTTCTCTTTTCTGGGTACCTCACCATCACCATCACCACCACCGTCTAATTAGCCCATCAGAGATGATTGCTGAGAGGTGGTGTGTGGTCTGGACTTCTTGCTTTCTAATTTTGCTCTTGCTGCTTTCGACGCTGAGGAACGCCACAGCAAAAAAAAAAGACAGACTCACACAGCTTGTTGCCACAATCTAGCAGATGTGGAGGAAAGGGGTGGTGAGAAAGAGGGTCTGTTGAGTGCTTCTTTTTCTCATGTCTTTTGCCGGTGACATTTTTCTTTTACTTTGTCCTGGTCGAGTGAGAGTAACAGGCCAAGAAGCAGAAAAAAACAACAAAAGAAGAAACCAAACACGTACTGTGCCGATACATGGACATAGGATAATGTAGGGTAGATAACGGAACTGGGGGTCTAAATTTATCAGCATTTTCGTTATACACCTTTTGTGTGTGTTGTCATGTTGCTTCTTTCTTTGTTTTGGTCGTGTCCTTCATCGACCATTTTATTTTCCTTTATTTCTTTTCTCATGATTGCTCCTAGTCTGGCTGATGAGCGAGCGGTTCGTAGCTTAACGTGCGAAATGGTGCAGCAGCACAAAGACAGACAGACCAGTACTGATGACTGATCGATTGCTGCGTGCTGCTGTTGTTTGCGATTGTTGCTCCATGAGACGGTGTGCGCTGTTCCAAGTCACATTTATCAGCAGTTCTGTATAGGCCTAGGTCCGTTGTCGTGTGGTGTTGTCTGTCCCTCTTCCTGCTCTTCTGTTCACTTGTTGTTGGTTCTGGTCAGGTCAGTTTCAACTAGAGAAGAGTGCAAGAGTTATACCCTTTCTTACCGCCCTCTTTGCCCTTTCTTCGTCTTTCTCTATCGTCATGCAAAGCCCACACTTTGGCTGGCGGATTGACGCGACAGCGCGCGTTTCGTGCTTAGCGCTGCGAAGTGGTTGTCAGGAGACAGACCACGACAGAGCTGGACAGCTGTCACGAGCTCGAGCTGCGCGCTGAAGCTTGATTGTGGCTTCACTGCTGCTATGCTGCTCAATGATCTACGCGGCGCGAGTGGCGGCTTGTTGACAAGACTGTAAGACAGCGAGTTAAGGTCAGTTCTAGTCTCTGCTCCTAGGGGTCGTGTGTCTGTGCGTCAGTAGCTAGCGGGCTTCTCCCCTCTCTCGCCTTCTTCTTTCTCCACTGGTTCTCTGTCCCAGGTCGTGTAGCATGTGCTCAGCTGAACTAGTAATAATTCTCACGTGAGAAGTATGCCGGCCTGGTTGGAGCGTTAGCATGGCTCCAACTTGTTCGGTTTCGACGCAGGCCACCACAGGCCACCACACAGCCTGCAAGACTTTGAGCACTGGAGGGTCATCTGACTGATCGACGACGCTGCTGTTTGGCTGCTGCTGCTGCTGCTGCTGTTGTTGCTTCAGGGAAGCAGCTCCTCACGATCAGCAGCAGCAGCAGCAGAGCTCGAGCTGGCGCGCGAAAGACTTGGCCAGCTTTGTCTTACTGCTTCTACTGCTGCTGCAGCAGACTTCTTACACCGCCGAGTGGTCGAGATTTCTTTTGATTAGAAGAAGACGGTGAAGAAGACGAAGACGAAGTCGAAGACGGTGAAGGCATTCTCTCTCTCTCTCCTCTCGTTCTTGTCGTCTAGTAGCAGCAACATCAGCAGAGAGGGCAACCACCAGCTCAGCTCAGCTCAACTTCAAGTCCACGGTGTGAGCTTAACCTCCTCTTTTTCATCACAGTGGAGAAGATGGCATGGCATGGCATGGCATGGCAGGTAGCAGGTAGCAGTCAAACTTGTTCGGTTATCGACTGCAGGGCAACACCACCACCACCACCACCACAGCCTGCTAAGACACTGAGCGACTGAGTGTATGTGTGTTTGGAAGAGCTGGCGCTGGAGGAGAGAATCCAATAGTCGAAGTCTGCTTTGCTTGCTTTTTGCCTGCTTTTGCCCTGCCTGCCTGCCTGGGACGTCGTCGACGGGGGGCAGGTAGGCAGAGAGGAGAGAGAGAGAGAGGCAAAGCAGCACTTCTCCCTCACTCTCATGCTCGTTCTCCTTCATCAGCACCACCGCCACCACCACATCATTGGAGTCAGAAGAAGAAGAAGAAGAAGAATGAGAGAAAGAGAGAGAGGGAGCTCGGAGTATGTGTGTGTGTGTGTGCAACAAGTGGTCGTAGTCGTTGCTGTATGCTTTTTCTCTCTCTTTCCCTGCTTGCAGACAAGGATCTGCTGCTGTTGCCTTTTGCCTTCTGCTGTTGGGGCTGACTGGTGCTCAGTGGCTGGATGGCTGGTTAGTTTGCCTGTTGACTGCAGCCAGGGCAGTCACACACAGAGGATTGCTGCAATTTTTTTGTTCCTCGTTGATCGCACACACTGCCCCACACACACACCTGACACTCGGTGTCAACTGTGGGACCCTTATTTTTTCTCTGGTCTCGTTCTCTTTAGTTCTGGTGTCAGCTTTCAACATCCATCAACTCTGTGTTTTTGCAACTCTGAGCTGCTGAGCTATCATCACCAGCACCAGCTTTTCGTTTTCGTTGACAGCAGCAGTTTGTTTAAAACGAACACTTGTTTTAGCAGCTGAAGAATTTGAACTCTCTGTGTTGTGTTCTTCTCTGTGTTGATCCCTCTCACTGTGCCTGCAATGTGAGGGTGGTCAGTTGTTGATTCTTCGACTTCTTCAGCTCCTTCTTCAGCTTCTTCTTCTGTTGTTTCTACTGTCGTCGCAACTTTTGCCGCCACTTTTGTGCTCCTGCCCTTTCAGCTGCTGCTGCTGTTGTGGGCAACATTCTTCAGAGCAGTCATCTGGACTTGCAATCAGCAGCGATTGGATGGTGTGAAGTGAACACTTTTCAATCTGTTGCTGTTTGTTTGTTTTGCTGCTGTTGCTGCTGTTGCTGTTGAACATGGCATGCACGTAGTAGCCGTCGTTTTCTTCAAAGTCAAAAAGTTTCACGCGAAGAAGAAGCAAAAGTGAAGGACCGTCTGTGAAGTCCTTCATCATCATCATCATCATCACTGATGGATGTGGTGACTTCTTCAACTCCGAGCTGCAAGACTCCTCTAAACTTTTAGCCATTTTTCTTCCTCTCCTCCTCGTCCATCTCGGACGTGTCTGTGATACCAACCAACCAGCTCTTGAAGAAGTGTGCTGCAATAAACACTGTAGTGCCACTTTTGAGGCCAACTCCGAGCAGGCCAGGCCAGGCTCCAAAATGGCGAAAAACTACTCCTACTACCAGCGTGTCCCCCCAATAAACGGTGGCGACCTTGTCCTCGAGGACCACCAGGACACGGACGACGTCGACGACGACATTCAAATGGTGTACTGTCGGGAAGAGCCACTGAAGAGGGTCGGAAACTCCTTCTCCTCCTCCTTTGGGTCCTGTTCTGAGGACCATCAAAAACCCGACCTTTACCACCAACGTCACCAACACTACCACCACCATCACCCTCATTATCACCACCACCACCACCACCAATTGAATAGTGATTGTACAGTACCACCCACCCAAGTACCATCATCATCATCATCATATTATCATCATCACCACACCTCCTACCACCTCACCCTCTTCTTATCAACCAAAAAGACAACAATGCCAAAGAACTCGCCTGAGGTTTCAGGGAGGAGGTTTCAGTGGTGGTGGTGGTCCTTGGGCGGCAGTCCTTTCCAGCCTCCTCCTCCTCCCCTTCTTCCTTACCCTACTCTCGTCAAACTTCAGTCTAGTGAATTCTATAACGATCAAAAACGGCGTCCAGGAGAACTTTCCCATATCGCCTCCTGCGCCCCTCAAGGGAAAAAGTTAGTATTCCTTTGAATTGCGAGGCCCAGGCTAAAGTTGACAAATGTCAAGCTGAAAAGTGTGCCTTTCTTTTCTTTTTCCTTTCCTTTCTGCTGTTTAATTTTTAATCTAATCACGACAAGTGTGTGTGTGTGTGTGTGTGCGTTTGTCCAGTCTCTGTCTGTCTGTCTGGTGTGTCCACTGACCATTCAATTGTCTGTTCTTGAGGAAGCAGCAGCATCGCAGTGTTGTCGTTGTATTGTCTTCCCCCAGTGCATGGCTAACTCTGACAATAACCGTGTCTTCTCTTTCTTTTATTCGTCAGTCTGTTTGCTTTCTCACTTTGACACGGTGCATTGAGATGCGCAGGCTTGCTACGCGCTGCATTCTTCTTCTTCTTTTTCTTCTTCTTGCTCCAGGGTTGTCACCGAAAAAAAACCGACCACTGCTGCATCACTTCCAGTGCAGCAGGTAAAATTAGCAAAGATTGAGAGAGAAGAAGAGAGAGAGAGAGAGAGAGAAGAGAGAGAGAGAGAGAGAGAGAGAGGAATACTTCGATCTACTGAGTTGATTGGATGGGAGAGACTGCTGTGTGGTTGCTGCCGATGCTGCTGCATTATTATTATCGTTTTGTGTCTGCCGAATTTATGCGCAGTATACTATGTGTTCAGTTCTGTTCTGCTCTGTCCTGTCTTCTCCTGCCAAACTTGTTGCAGCTTTCTTTGCCCTCAGTGCAAAGAAAACTAAGGAAGACACGACCTCTTGCCCTTTGAGGAGAGAGAGAGAGGTAGGGGATGCACTTTGACACCACGAGACCTCTTCTTCTTCTTCTTCACCACCACTCGATGGTGACCACCATCGCCATCACCATTTCTCCCTCTCTCTCCCTCTCTTTCTTTTTTACGACTTTACCGCACTCTGAGCGAGCATCTTTAAGATGCAGCAGCAGCAGCCTCGTCAGTTTTGTCACTGCTTCTTCAACGATTTCTTCTTCTTCTTCTTCAACGGCAACGCTGATGGCCGAGCTTTATGGCCGCCGTGGTCGCGGTGAAGGTTGCCGCTGAGGCAGCCATCGATTTATGAGCTTTTTCTTCTTCGTTTCTGCCGTCGTTTTCTTAGCTCTGATGATGATGATGATGCCCTCTGAGCAGATTGGCGGTGTTGGGTTGCTTAGCTTTGTGTCTGTATTGTCTCCTCTTTTCTTTCTCTTTAGAGGATTTGCGATCTTCTCCTCTTTAGCTTTGATTTACCTCCTGCGCTTCGGCTCTCTGTTTCTCTGTCTGTCTGTCAATAAGGTTCGATTACGAAAGACAACGTCCTCGTCTCGAAGAAGACTGGCTCAGTTTAGTCTGAAAGAGGAGGAGGAGGAGGAGGAGGGAGCACTACCTGATCCGATCCCCTTCTTTTTTCTCGAGTTGTGCCATCAAATCGGTTGCCTCATTTTGTTTTTTTCTTCTTCTTTGATGTTTGCAGACACACACAGGCAGTCAGTCAAAGAGTCAGTCAAACACGATCGAGTTTTAGTCAAGCAGAGTGGAGAGGGGGTAAAGAGGTGAACACAGGCGGCAAAAGCATTAAAAGAGAGAACTAAAAGGGAACCGTCGTTTTTGAGTCGAAGAAGAAGAAGATGGGCTTTGAAGATGAGGCTCAAGTTTTCGCTTAGACTAGCAGTCATAACTCGTCGTCTTAGCTCACCTGTGTGATGCTCAAAGGCTGCCTTCTTTCTGCTTTCTGCCTTGTCTCGACCCTTCTAATCGATGTGCACGAAGTGGTGGTAGAAAACTTCTTCTTCTTTTTAATCTGAACAGCGAGCAGGCATCATGTGAGCGCTGCTCTTCAACCCTCTCTTTCTTTCTCTTACTTCTTCTGCCCGTCAATCTGTCATCTTTTGTCTCTAATCCCTCACCATTCTTCTTCTTTCCATTTTTTTTAGTTTGCATCGGCACCAACGGGCGCATGTCAGTGCCGACGAATCGCGAGCACCACTACAACAACCTGCGCGACCGCTACACCAACTGCACCTACGTCGACGGCAACCTCGAGCTGACCTGGCTGCAGAACAAGACCTTTGACCTCAGCTTCCTGCAGTACATTCGCGAGGTGACCGGCTACGTGCTGATCAGCCACGTCGACGTCCCCCGGATTGTCCTCCCCTCGCTGCAGATCATCCGCGGTCGGTCGCTCTTCAAGCTGAACGTCCGCGATGAGGAGTTCTCGCTGATGGTCACCCTCAGTCAGATGGAGAACCTGGAGGCGCCGGCGCTTAGAGGTAAGTGTGCTGTGCTGTTTGGGAGTTTGTTTGGGAGTTTAACATTTGCAACTTATTTTTCTCCATTCATCAGATATTCTGGCGGGCAACGTCGGTTTCTTCAACAACTACAACCTCTGTCACATTCGGACGCTGAACTGGGACGAGATTCTCACCGGCGTCGGCGCCAAGACCATCTACGTCTACAACTTTACGCAGCCGGAGCGAAGCTGTAAGTGCTAGGACCACTTTGGGTTTTGTCTACTCTTTAAACACCCTAACTGACCATCTTTTTTCCCACCTTAATTCCAGGTCCCACCTGTCACGACTCCTGCGCCGAGGGCTGCTGGGGCGTAGGGGCCGTGAACTGCCAGAAGTTCAGCAAGATCAAGTGCTCGCCGCAGTGCCACCAGGGCCGCTGCTTTGGCTCCAATCCACGGGAGTGCTGTCACCTCTTCTGCGCCGGCGGCTGCACCGGGCCGAAGCAGAGCGACTGTCTGGTAAGTTACGACTTTGTACTCCCAAAAACTCCCATCCAAAAATCCTTCCTTGCCATAACAAAACACACCTCCTTTTTTTCCACTAGGCATGCCGCAACTTCTACGACGACGGCGTCTGCAAGCAGGAGTGTCCGCCGATGATGCGCTACAACCCGGCCACCTACTCCTGGGAGGTCAATCCCGAGGGCAAGTACGCCTACGGCGCCACCTGCGTCAAGAACTGCCCCGAGCACCTGCTGAAGGACAACGGCGCCTGCGTCCGCTCCTGTCCCTCCAATAAGAAGGCGGTCAACGGCGAGTGCGTCCCTGCGATGGCCCGTGTCCGAAGAACTGCCAGGGCGTGGACATCGTCAACTCCGACAACATCGACTCCTTCCAGGGCTGCACCATCATCGAGGGCTCGCTGACCATCCTCGAGACCAGCTTCAAGGGCTTCCAGGAGGTGTACGCCAACTTCACCTTCGGCTCGCGCCACCCGCCGATGTCGCCCGCCAAGCTGGAGGTCTTCAGCACCCTCCGCGAGGTGACCGGCTTCATCAACATCCAGGCCAACCACTCCGACTTCACCAACCTCTCCTTCTTCCGCAACCTGGAGAGCATCGGCGGCCGCCAGCTGACCGAGTACTTCAGCGCCTTCTACGTCGTCAAGACCAGTCTGCAGTCGCTGGGGCTGCGCTCGCTGAAGACGATTCGCTCCGGCTCGGTGGCCATCCTCGAGAATCGGGACCTGTGCTTCGCGGAGACCGTCCAGTGGACGAAGCTGATGACCTCCAAGTCGCACAACACCCTCCTCCTCAACAACAAGAAGAATGAGACGTGCAGTAAGTGATTTTCATTTTGATTTTTAAAACTTGAGTTTTCTAGTTTTCTAGATCTAGTAGCAGTGTAGTAGTGTAGCAGTGTCACACTGATAATTTCACCAAAACAGGTGAAATTGGATCTGCTGCTTTTAGCCATCTTTTTTCTTCCCCCCCCCTTTTTTCACGCTCCACGGTTGACTTGAGCTAGCTAGCGGTCCCAGGTCCTAGGTTCACTGCTCTTTGTCTGTTCAGTGCAGCAGAGCAGGGTCCCCCTGCTTCACTCTCCCGCCAAAGGGAGAGAGAGAGAGAGAGAAAGAGAGGGCGGTTAAAAGTCGTTTTCCCATGGCCCGGCCTGACCAAGTCGGTGCAGCTCTGCTTTACTTTACACTGTCCCCTTTGCTCCTCTCTCTCTCTCTCTCTCTTCTCCTTTCTTTTCCTTTCTTCCAAGACGTGACATTTGGCGACCCGGAGAACAAGTACAGCAAAACTGACTAGAGCCTCTTTTCTTTCTTTCTTTCTTTCTTCTTTTGCTGTGTGTGACTGCCTGCCAGACTGACCGAGTCTGTCTGATTCAGAGTGTCTGTCTGACCTTGTCACTGCTGCTGCTGCTGCTGCTGCTGCTGCTGAGGCAGTAGAAAAAGAAAGATAAAGTTCAAGCAATTGGTCTGTGTTGCTCAACTAATACTAATAATGTCTTTTCTCTCCCTTCTTTTCTGCAGAGACCATCGGGCAAGTGTGTCACCCTGAGTGCGGCTCCGACGGCTGCTGGGGCCCCGGCGCTGACGAGTGCCTCAGCTGCAGGTCGTACCGCCTTGGCGAGGCCTGCGTTCCCAACTGTAACTCTTCCATCGGGTAAGTGTGCTTTTCTTCTGCTCCTTTTGCTTCTGCTGCTTCTTCCTAGATCCCCTTAATCGCAGTAGTAGTCAGAGAAAGAAAGCCAGAGCGTCTATATTATTTCCATTTCAGTTCAGTTCAGTCTCTTTCTCAGTGAGAATGAAGCACTGGTTGCACTACTGTCACTTTGTCATCTGAGCAGCAGTGCTCGCTGCTTCCCCTCTCAATTAGCTGTCCTACTTTTTCTTGTGTGTGTATGTGTGTCCGCATCTGAACACTGCACAGTGTGATGAGCAAGTGCTATCATCATCATCATCATCATTAGGATTCTCCTTTCCTCTCTTTCTTCTTCTTCTTCAGGTTGTCTACTACGTCTATTGTTTTAGCAGCACAGTCTCAGGTGCAATTAGCTGTGATTGCAATCTCTGCAAGAGAGCGATTGTCGCGTGAGGCTGTGTGCGAATACTGATGACACTCTCACCAAACTTCTTGACCGCAGCTAAAAACATTTTTTGTTTCCTTCGAGTGCAAACACTTGCTGCTTACTATTTATATAGCCCACCTATTAGTGCTAGATTACTAACTTCTTTTTTTCACTAACATCTTTCATCTTTTTTTTACCAACCCTTTTAGAATCTACGACGCCGGCAATCAGGTGTGCAAGCACTGCCACGAGGAGTGCCACGGCAGCTGCGACGGGCCCGGCTCGAACGCCTGCACCCGCTGCAAGAACGTCCGCGACGGCCCCTACTGCGTCCGCGAGTGCCCCGTCTCGAAGTACCCGGCGGAGGGGGAGTGCCGCAGCTGCCATGAGAACTGCGTCCTCGGCTGCACCGGACCGAGGAATCGGCTGGGCGCGGGCGGCTGCAACAGCTGCGAGAAGGCGATCGTCTCGATGCTCGACCCGAATGTGGTGGAGCAGTGCCTGAAGGCGGAGGAGAACTGCCCGGAGGGCTTCTACCACGAGTACCTGGGGCCGCAGGAGGAGGGCCCCCTCAAGTCGCTGACCGGTAAGTCCGTTTGCCGGAAGTGCCACCACCGCTGCAAGAACTGCACCGCCTTTGGCTTCCACGCCTCCGTCTGCACCTGCCTGAACTACAGCACCGGCGAGCAGTGCGAGGACCACTGTCCGCGCGATCACTTTGCCGACGAGGACGGCACGTCTGCGTGAAGTGCAGCGACGAGTGTCGCCGCTGTCGGGGCCCTGGAACGGACCACTGCATCGCCTGCCGCAACTACCGCGTCTACCTCGACGAGGACAACGGCGAGAAGAGGCTCTTCAACTGCACCAGCGCCTGTCCGCTGGAGAAACCGTACAAGGTCTTTGAGGACAACAACGAGGACCCGTACTGCAGCGAGCGGGACCCGAATGTGAACGCCAGCGCCGGCGGCGGCGGCGCCAATGGGCAGCACGGCGCGGACGGGCAGAACGACCCCGAGCACTGGTCGGCCGTCCTCTGGGGCTGCGCCGTCTGCATCGTCCTCTTCGGCATCTTCCTCGCCATCTTCAGCTACCAGTGGCTCCAGCGGGCGAGGACCAAGGAGAACACGATGAAGCTGACGATGCGCATGACCGGCTTCGACGACAATGAGCCGCTGAAGCCGACCAATGTCAAACCGAACCTGGCGCAGCTGCGCATCGTCAAGGAGGCGGAGCTGCGCAAGGGCGGCATCCTCGGCTTCGGCGCCTTTGGCCTCGTCCACAAGGGCGTCTGGGTGCCGGAGGGGGAGAACATCAAGATTCCGGTGGCGATCAAGGTGCTGCGGGAGGGACGCACCCGAACACCAATAAGGAATTTCTCGAGGAGGCGTACATCATGGCCAGCGTGGATCACCCGAATCTGCTGAAGTTGGTCGCCGTTTGTATGACCTCGCAGCTGATGCTGGTGACGCAGCTGATGCCGCTGGGCAGCCTGTTGGACTATGTGCGGAATAACCGCGACAAGATCGGCTCGAAGCCGCTGCTAAATTGGTGCACGCAGATTGCCCGGGGCATGGCCTACCTGGAGGAGCGGCGGATGGTGCACCGAGATTTGGCGCTGCGAAATGTCCTCCTCTCCACGCCAGGTCTGGTGAAGATCACCGACTTTGGCCTGGCGAAGCTGCTGGAGATTGACGAGGACGAGTACAAGTCGGAGGGCGGGAAGATGCCCATCAAGTGGCTGGCGCTGGAGTGCATTCAGCACCGGATTTACACGCACAAGAGCGACGTCTGGAGCTTTGGGGTGACTGGTAAGTCTACTTTGTCTAAGATGATTAAGATGCTGAGATTTTAACCTTCCTCTTTTCTTTTACCTACCAGTGTGGGAACTCCTCACTTATGGCGGAAAGCCCTACGAAAACGTCCGCGCACAGGACGTCTGCGACCTGCTGGTAAAGGGGGAACGCCTCCCGCAGCCGCCCATTTGCACCATTGAGATCTACATGATCATGATCAAGTGCTGGATGCTGGACTCCGATTCGCGGCCCACCTTCAAGGAGCTGGCCGACGAGTTTGCGAAGATGGCCCGCGACCCGGGCCGGTACCTGGTGATCAACGGCGACTCGCTGATGCGCCTGCCCTCCTACACGCAGCAGGACGAGAAGGAGCTGATTCGCTCGCTGAGCATGCCCATCGAGGGCCCGGAGACGATCATGGACGCGGAGGAGTACCTGCAGCCGAGCAGCAAGTCGATGCTTGGCTTTGATAAGGCCAACGGCGGTCCTGGCGGATCTCATGGAGGTCCTGGAGGTGGTCCTGGCGGTCCTGGTGGTCCTCACCATCATAACCACCACCATCAGCACCAGCCTCCACCGACGCCGATCAAGAAGTTCATGGACGACCGAGGCTTCGAGGAGATGCCGCCCATCAATGGCTCTATTGGAGGCGGTTTCATGGATGACAGCGTCGACAGTTCTCGAAATGGAGGTCAGCTGTACCATCAGCAGAAGCAGCAGCAGCAGCCAAACGGCTACCACCTGAGCCTAGGACCGGAAGGTCACTACAACAACAAGTTTATGCACCACTTTGATGCGTATGGAAATCAGATAACAATGAATGGCGGCGGCGGTGGCTCTTCGAGCACTGCAGGCAGTCAGCACTTTAGAGATAGCAGCCACACGAGCAGCTCGGCGCAGCTCTACAACGCCGAGACGATGAAGATTGCCGATACGGGTAAGCTAACTAGATGATACTTTTCTGGTGGTGGTAAACTAACATTTAAATCTCCCCCCACCATTCCATTTTTTTAGCTGAATTCAAAGAGCTCTTTCGCAACAACATGCTCACCGGCAAGAAGCTGCTGATGGGCGGAACGGCAAACGGCGGCGGCGGCTCCTTTAACGTGCTGCCCGTCGACGAGGACGACTACCTGATGCCGTCGCCGGGGCCGGCCGGCCAGGCGGCCTACCTGGACCTGAGAAATGGTAAGCAGGGAAGGGTTTGATTATCCCCCAATGATCACCACAGAATTCTAATCAATTTTTCCCTTCTTTAGCATCAAAAGCCGGCTCCGACTACCGCCGCTTTCCAATCAACTTCGCCGACCCGCAGACGGCCGCCCAGCCGCACGATGGCTGCGTCGACAATCCGGAGTACCACATGATGGCGGTGGCCAATCAGATGATGATGGCCAAGATTAGCGCCGCAGCGGCCGCCGCCGCCAGCCGCCGCCGCTGCTGCCAACAATCAAAACGGCCGCCTCAGCTTCGACCCTTCCGCTCACGAGTACGTGAATCAGCTGTCGCCGCTGGCGCCGTCGATTACCAGCGCGCAGAGCTTTCCCCTGCCGCCGCATCACCACCGGCGGAAGCCGCTCTCCTCGACCTCCTCCTCGACGACCTCCAACTCGGCCATTCACTCCTACCACGGCTCCTTTGCGCCCTCGGCGAGGTTGCTTCAGCACCACCACAACAACCAGCAAAATGGTGGAAACCAGTTTATGGTGGCAACACAGCAACAACAACACCCAGCTGGAAACTTTAACATTTCAGTGAACAGTGGAGGAGGAGGTAGTGGTCAGCCGCTGAACCAGTCTTTTGGGGCAAACCAAGGACAGCAGCAGCAGCAGCAGCCAATTTTGCGGAAGTTCAGCTCCAGCGACGATCCGGAGGAGCTCTCCGACGACCACGAGTACTACAACGAGGTGGACCGGTTGCAGAGGGAGTTGCAGCCGCTCACGGTTCAGCGCCGCAATGAGACTACCGTTTAGGCAAGAAACCGTTTCCTTTTCATGTACAAACTCCTTTTGCCCATCATCATCATCATCATCATCAAGTTCTGTTTTAGATGTTGACCATCGTTTTCTCTTTTCCCCTTTTTTCGCTGAGTTTGTGCCAAACCTTGTGGACTCCAAAAAGCAATCACCCAATCAGTCTTACTCTCTGCATCTCAAGTCTTGTAAATAGCTATTTTTCATTTTACTCTGTACAGCACACGCACATCCTTCCCACCTGCCTACTGTTGAATTTTTTTCGTGGCACACCAACTTACTTCAAAGTCACCAAGCAAACAAACCAACATTATCAAATAGAAAAATTTGACAACCCTTGTACACTTGTGTAAATATCGAGGTAACTTTTGTGTTTGGTAAGATGGGTTGAAAGAAAAACCCCGACCAAAAGCACAAAAATCACCAGCTTGTGAATAAACTGTTGTATTTAAAAATAATAAAGATAAGATACAAAGCTGAAAAGATGGCGCCAGGGGTTCCACTAACTTTATTTTCCTGGTTTTCTGAACACGAGAAAAATAAAATTCACGGGCGATTTTTTGACGCCACTTACAAGATGGCGATGACGGTGGCGTTCCTAGCGGCCAACATCAGAAACTATTCACTTTTAATGATCAATTCTGTCCATTTTTCAAATGTGCGTTTCTTAGTCCTGAAAAATCGCAAAGAGCTCAAAGTTGCTTTAAATGAAAGCTAAAGACTTGGTGCACAATCTCTGTCTAAAATAAAATAGTTTTGATAAGTTTTGGTGTAGTAAAAGTTGCATTGAAAACTTTAAAACTTGATTTTAAAATAAAACATTTGTTAAAACTAACTTATTTAACATACAGATTGTGCACCAAGTCTTTAGCTTTCAATGAAAGCAACTTTGAGCTCTTTACAACATTTTAGGACTTAGAAACGCCCATTTAAAAATAGGACAGAATTGATCATTAAAAGTGGATAGTTTCTGGTGTTGGCCGCTGAAAAATGTGAGGCGCCACCAGCGCAGATTGATTTTTGGCGATTTTGCACGGTTTTCTGGCTGCACTGGTGGAGCCTCACATTTCGTTGCGGACAACATCGAAAACGTTATTAATTTTTAATTAACTTTAAAATTCAATTTGACCATGTTCCCGTGTTCTTAAAGCAAAAACTCTTTCAGATTTGGAATCCTTTCAATTATTACTTTCAGAATCTGCAATAAAAATTTTTAGTGAATGTTTCAAAATCTTCAAGGCTATAACCTTACAGATTTAGCCAATTTTACCAAAAAAAATATTGCAGATTCTCAAAGTACTCGACGAGAGAATTTCAAATCTGAAAGCGTTTTTGCTCTAGGGCCACGTGAACATGGTCAAATTGAATTTTAAAGTTAATTAAAAATTAATAAGGTTTTCGATATTGTCCGCTAGGAACGCCACCATCATCGCCATCTTGTAAGTGGCGTAAAAAAATCGCCCGTAAATTTTATTTTTTTCGTGTTCAGAAAACCAGGAAAATAAAGTTTGTGGAGCCCCTGGCGCCATCTAGTGTGTGTCAGATGAACTTGGCAAAAGAACAGGACCAACCCGCACTAAAGTAGGGAGATTCAACCCGAGTTTAAGTTTCAAAGTACCCGAGAATCGCCCGATACCGCTCCTCGTTCAGGAGAGTAAGCAAAAGCAAAGGTAAAGATACAAATAAACGGTTTTTTGTTTATTAAAGAGGCAGTTGTACAAAAGAGAGGGGGAGAAAGTGGGCGTAATGTCTAGTGTAATCATCACCGCCTCTTTCCCTTCTTAGGCGACATCATCTTACGCTCCCGCTGTGAGATGTCATCGCCAAGCAAATGGACTTGAGGAGCTTTTCGTAGAAAACCGTAGTTTCTTAGGCCTGGAACGTCGCAAAGAGCTCAAAGTTGCCTTAAATGAAAACTAAAGACTTGATGTACAATCTCTGTCTAAAATAGTTAATTAGTTAATTAGTAATTAGTTTTGATAAGTTTTGGTGTAGTAAAAGTAGTATTGAAAACTTTAAAACTAGATTTAGAAACAAAACACTTGTTGTATTTAAAAAATAAAGATAAGATACAAGGCTGACAAAATTTTGCTTTCTGACCGGTAATTTTTGTTATACAACCATTAAGGCATGTTTATCAACGCTGGCTGGCAGTGGGTGACTGGCTCACTGACTATGGAGCAGCAGTTCTTCAGCAGAAATGAGCTTAAAACCTGAGAGCAAGATGATTCGCTTCAAATCGACACGAGGATGAAGCTTGAAGAGGGATGCACTGACACAGGCAGTAGTTGAAGGTGATAAGCCGAGGGGCGGGTAACTGTGAGTCGGAAAACGAACTTTGCAGCTATCACAATCGAACTTGCGAGTGTAGATGGTCTTTAGGTTGGGCATTGTCCACGGCAGATTCAACCACTCAATCTGAGAGTGAGAGGTGATGTGCAAGTCCAGCACCAGAGCTAGCAAGGAGTTTAGTTGTGCCAGTGGACGTGCTTGTGGGGGTGACTCGTCCTTCACATCACTGAAGTCTACCTCAAACTTTAACTGGATCAACTGATGAAGCTGAGAGAGATCGGAGAAGAGCTGTTCAACTTTGGTTGATTTAATGCCTTTGATTTCCAGTAAAGTGAGAGAGCGGAACTGACTGCAGAGAGGGACACCTGGTCATAGGCGTAGTCGAGTGGGTTCATTCTGAAGCAAACAATTCGACTGCGCAGTGGCTGACTGAGGGTGAGCAGAGCATTGGTATCGCCGGTGTAAGAGAGCAGATGCACCTTAAGGTTGGCATTGGCAGCGGCATTTCGCTCGAGGGAGCGTAGGAAGACGCTCAAATGGCCTGATTTGAAGACAACTGTCTTCAGCTGGGCGAGTATGGACATGTCGGAAAGATCGGTGTCATTATCCCATTCAAAAGCCAGCAGCTGCAGAGCAGTTAGACTGTTGATGGCGGTGATCAGCTCATGATTCTGTCGACTGTCCGTTCCATGTGTTCCGTCCACCATCAAGTTGGTCAGTTGGCACTTCCAGTTGGGATGCTGCAGGAGGGACACCAGAGTGTTAATGTGCTTGCTGTCGATGGTCATGAACTTCAGATCGGTGACGGCAGAAAAGATGGTGACAATCTGCTCGATGGTGGCAGTGTCGATCAGTCGTAGTTGGTCTAATCGCAGGATATTCCACATGCTGAAACGAGTGGTCATCGGGTAGTCGGAGAATGTCTTCCCAGGAATGACAATCAACTCCTGAGTGGTCAGCTCAGAGGCGAGAGAGAAAGAGTTGATTATGAACTTAAGAACGGGCAGACGAATTCCATTGATAACATCTCGACTGGTGATGACCAGTGTTTTCACTCTGCGGTTGGCCGCTCTCACCAGAACGGCACAGCGAGGGCTCATCTTGCTCGCCACCAGCTGCTCATTCGGTGTCAACATTTTGAAGACACTGATCAAATCCAAATCTGTAGGGGGGCGTCGAGGAGGCATCGTCTTCAGATGTCGTCGGAGACTGAAAGAGAGAGCTGGAGAAGATCAAGTGAATCTGCTGCTGCTGACGCAATGTGAGCCAATGTGAGGAAGTGATGTGTGTGCCTGATTGAGCACGTGCTCTTTTCCCCTCCCACGTGTTCAGAAGAGTGCCACTGCTCAATGCACTGCCCTCTCACTTTCAGCTTCGGTACTGATGATAATCGCATGAAGTGAGCATAAGCACAGGTCGACAATTCAAAACGATTTTTAATATTCCTAAGATGTTTTAATTGACCTTTAATAATTCGAGTAGGAGAATCCAATGGTGCCAACCATTTTTAATTTGATCATCGAAATTCTGAGATAATTGATCTTGAAAGTTCTAAAATTTCTCGTAATCACAAACAAAATTACATTCGAATACGTTTTTTATTTGCCATTTCAAAACTGTACAAAAACATTAGCTGATCATCAACTTTATCAGCAGCAGAAACCGTAGCAATACAGATCACTCTAAAGTAGAGTAAACTTTGCTCAGTAAAGTTGTTTCTTCCCAAATTTGGCAAGCCTCTCCCAGCAGAGAAGCAGAAAATGTCCTCGGGACAGATTTGGGACATCAATGAGTACAACAGTGGCGTGTACTGAAGTGGTTAGTGGGCAATTTGTCCGCTGTGCTGATTGATTGAGTCAACCAGAGTGAGATCAGCCAGTGATCATCGGAAGCCAGCACCCTAGAACAGCAGCAGCAGCAGCAGCAGCACTGTCATCAGCAGACTAATGAGCAGGCTAGTGTTTGCCGAGTTCAGTTGTAGCCAAGATGAAGTACGTGCATGGCCGGCGGCGGCGGCGGCGGCGGCAGAGCTGGTAAAGTACCGACCAGCTGAGCGGTGGTCCTTTCGGTTGCCTCCTGCTCCCTGCTCACAGTGGCCGTCGACGTGCTCCTCCGTCAGCTGCGTGATGGCAATCTTCTCTCTGCTTTTCGCTTTGCTCGAAGCCTTGCTCGAACCCTTTCCCGCCGCCGCCGCCGCCGCCGCCGAGGGCAGACAGCGACTGTGGGCCAGTGAGGCCTTGACGAGGATGGCCGCCTCGATGTTGATGCTCTTCATCTCCGCGAAGAGCGCCTTCATCCACCGGCTGATCCAGAGGAGGTTGCAGTCGCAGCGCAGCGGGTTCCCCTCCAGAACGATTCCACCTGCAAAAAAAGTAGTAGTAGTAGTTATTACAAAAATGTTTTTTCTCTTTATCTCAAAATCCCTTACCTAGCAACTGCCTCGACTGCCACGTCCTCACATGATCATCATCATCACCACCATCACCGCCGTCAGCCACCCCACTACCGAAGAAGACGCCCGGGCTGACGGTCTCCAGCTGATTCCGCCGCAGGTCGATGCTAATGTAGCGAATGTCGGCGAGGTACTTCAGCAGGCCGTCGGGCAGCTGGCGGATGCTGGTGTTGGTGATGCGCAGCGTCAGGTCGTTCGCGTTGTCCAGACCTGGTTCGAAAAAAAAGAGGGTTTTTAAAAAAAAAACCTATCAACTCTTTTCAACTCCCCACCTTGAAAAGCATCGGGGAGAATGTGCGTCAGCGACTGTCCGGTAATGACCAGCTCCCGCAGCTTTCCACCAAATGCCCACTGAATCTGATGGGAAAGGAGCGCCTCACGAACTTCAATCTCAATCGTCTTCAAGGCGTCCGAGCGGGCGAGAATGTCCTGCAGGCGGAAGGAGCGCATCGCCGGGTAGGTGCTAATCTTCAGGCTGCTCAGCTGACTTTGGTAGAGGAACAGGCGTGAGTCAATGTACTGCAGCTTCAGACCGCTGATGTACAGGTGCTGCAGGTACTTGAGGCCGGCGAAGCTGCTTGAATCGAGTATGTCGATGGGGTTGTCGCGCAGGTCGAGCTAGAAGAAAAAAGGTGTTAGAAATGATGTTACTTCTATGAAAAAAAAATTTTCTGTAAAGCACTTACATATCTCAATCTAGTTAGGTACTTCCAGACGTGCTTCGGCACCTCCTGCAGCCGATTCGCCGCCAGATTGAGGTGGCGAATGTTTCGACAGCGAGACAGCGTTCGACTGCCAATCGTCGGCAGACCGTTGCCGGCCAGCTCCAGCCGGTGGAGGAAGGGCACTGCGAGGATTTGCGCCTGCTGGTGATTATGATTATGATTATGACTATGACTATGATGAGAGTCACCGCCCCCATCTCCTGAATCACCACCACCACCACCACCACCAAAAAGGCCACCGCCAATGGCGAGGTGGTTTAGATTGAGCGAGGAGAGGGAGGAGTGGTTGGCGAGAAAGGCCAGGCTTAAGGAGGTGGATGATTTTGATGTTCATCTTTCTGCTGCTGCTGAGCCTGCAGATCTAGCCGCTGAAGAAGGGGCAGCGCCCGGACCAGCGGACTGGCCAGGGTTCGGTAGGAGGCAATGCGATTGCCGCTGGCCAGCAGCTCCACCAGCGCCGAACAGGCGAGCAGCCGCTGAGAGAGGGCGGCCAGGCGGTTGCCGCCCAGGTCGAGGATCTTCAGGGAGGCGGAGAGGCCAAAGCAGGAGTCGTCCATATCACTCATATCACCATCTCCATCGTCCTCCAGTGTCAACCGGTTATCGGCGAGAATTAGCTTCACCAGGCTGGTGCCGGCAAAGAAGCGCCGCCCTGGAATCGCCTCCAGCCGATTTCCCGTCAGGTCGAGCGCCTTCAGCGCCGGAAGTCGGGCGAAGAAGGCGCGAAAGCTCGTTAGGTCGGCGATGGCGTTGTGGCGCAGTGAGAGCGTGTGCAGTCGACTACTGGTAGACAACTTTTCAACTTGTTCTTCTTTTCCCTTTTCCTCTTCTGCCACTCCCATAATTTGGTTGTGGTTGAGCGATAGCGTCTGCAGGCTGGCCGGAAGTCGGGCTGGCAGCCGTCGGAGTTGGTTTTGATTGGCGATCAGACTGACGGCCGAGGAGCAGAAAACGGTTAGAAAGTAGTGGCTGAGCTGGCCGGCGAGGCGGTTCGCAGACACGTCGAGGACACGTATCGGCAGTGGCAGTCTCCACGATTGTGAAGAAGACTGAGACTGCTTCAATGTTTGTCCAGCTTGATTGGCCAACTTGTTTGGAGTGAAGGAAGAGCCTTCCTCTTCTTCTTCTTCTTTTTCCTCTTCTACTTTTTCAGAGTCAGCCGTCCCCGACGAGGGCGAACAGTCGGGCGAAAAAGTTTTTATTTGATTATGCGAGACATTCAAGTAGAGTCGCAGCATGCTGTTGTTGTTGTTGATGATGTTCAGGTACTTGTTCTGTTGACTCGGGGAAACTCTGCAGCGTTCAAACTGTAATTGCTGGTCTTCTCCGTCGTCGTCGTCTCAATCAGCAGCGAGAAACTGTTTGCCGCCAGACACTGCAGTCGATTCTGGTCGAGCATACAGTGACGGCTGTGCTGCTGCTGCTGCTGCTGGATTGACCCGCTGAAGTTGAAGTCGCCAAAGTGGAGAGCTGAAAAGCGCCCACCTCAACGCTGGCCAGCTGATTAGCCGTCAGCACAAGGGAGTGTAGGCGTGGCAGACCGCTGAAGGCCCCCTGCTCAATCCGCTCAATGCGATTGTAGTAGAGGGCGACACTTTCCAGGCGACTCAGGCCGGCAAAGGCGCCCCGCTTCAGGGTGGTCAGCCGATTCTGGCTGAGAATCAGCGTGGTCAGATTGGAGAACTGGCGAAGCAGTTCACCACCGCCCAGCTGGCCGCTGATGGCGTTGTTCTGCAGATCTAGGTGGCGAAGAGAGGTAGGCGGCGTCCTAGAGCCTTTGGCAGGCGCTTCAGGGCGTTCAGATCAAGCTGGAGCCACTTTACGTGGGGAAACTGCTGCAAAGAGGTTTGGTCCTCCTCCTCGTCCTCGCTGATCCACCGCTCCAGAGAGCCTAATGAGCTGAAGTCCAGCAGGCGAAGTGAACTTCCGAGGGCGGCGGCCAGGCCGTCCACCGTCCTCGAGTCGAGCTGCAGGAGGCGGTTGCCGCCCAGTCGAAGCTCAGTCAGCGAGCTGCAGCTCCGGAAGGTGTCCGCCTCCACCGAGGTGAGGCTGTTTTTGGAGAGGCTCAGCGAGCGAAGTCGGGCGCACCAGCCGCCGCCTTCAAAATCGGCCGCTGCCAGCCGGCGAATGAGGTTCTGGTGAAGGTTCACCTTTACCAGGGACTGCAAACGGTTGAAGACTGGCATCACCTCGAGGAGGTTTTGCGACAGGTCGAGGAGTTCTAGCGTAGTGGAGCAGCCCTCAAAAACCAAGTCCGGCTGGGCAATCTCCCGAATGCGATTGTTCTTCAGCGTCAGCTGGCGAAGGGCTGTGAGAGGACGTAGGGCTGACAGCCCTTCCAGAAGGTTGTAATTCAGATCTAGAACCGCTAAACTGGCGGCCAGCGGACTAGGCCAGGCGAAGAGCGTCTCCGGCAGCTCGGCGATTCGATTGCTGCTCAGCGTCAGCTTCTCAATGCGAACCGAGCTGAAAAGGGCCGGCGGCAGGGCGGTGATGAAGTTAAAGTCCAGGTGGAGGCTTCGAATCTCCATGGTCGGCTCAAGGTTGGGCAAGGATTTATTCTCAGCAGAACTTTTGCTGACCAGCGTTTTTAAAGATGGGGTAGTGTAATTGGAAAAGCCGTTGCCGCCGCTAAATCGCCTCGCCTCAGCTCGTCTGTTTGGAACAGCAGCCGAATTAGAAGTTGAGCCAGCAGCAGCGAAGAGGTCCTCGGGTAGATGGGCAATCAAGTTGTGGCTCAGATCAATCACATCGATTGAGCGAGGTGAGGGAGGTGATGATGCTGATGCTGATGCTGATGATGCTGCTGATTTGGACTGTCCACTTTCAGCCGGATCAGCTGGATCAGTGTTTGCCCCCAGCTTAAGCGGCGATAAGTGGTTAATTAGATTGCCGCGCAGTGAAAGGGACTGCAGTCGGGGCAGTCGGGCCAGCGCCTCCGCGGGCACCTTTCTCAGGAGCCCGTTGGCCAGAGAGAGTGAGAGAAGGGAGGGCGGAAAGACGGCCGGCCCCTCCACCCGCTCCAGCGCACTGAAGTCAATCTCCAGCGACTCGAGGGCGGTCAGCGGCTCAAAGGTCCGCTCCTCCAGGCTGCTGAGGAGATTTTCGCTGAGGAGCAGCGTCCGCAGGGTGGCCCGGCTGGCCAGCTGGGCAAAGTCTTTGCCTGGGAATGAAAATGAAAATAAAATGAAAGGATTGAAAGGATTGAGAGAGAAAAAAAGAGAGGGAGAATTCAATTAGAAATAGATTAAATCGAGAGAAATCTGAAGTGGAAAGATTGAGATTGAAAGGGAAGATCGAGAGTGGAGATAATTGAAATGGAACTGGAGAGCGGACTTTGCTTTGCTGTGTCCAGTGTGTTTAATCAATTTCAGCAGTGAATCCTTTCTTTCTTTCTTCTTCTTCTTCTTCTTCTTCTGACTCATCAACCCCTTTTCACTTTACTCACCTCTGAGAGTCTCAATTTGGTTGCCTCTCAGGCTGAGCCACTGCAGCTGCTGCAGCGGCCGAAGTGCCTCCACCGGCACCTCACCGAGGGCGCCATAGGAGAGGTCCACCGTGGAGAGCGTCCCTCGAAGGGGCGACCCGCTGAAGAGGCTCTCATTGAGGTGCGTCAGGCGACTCTTGGAGACGGTCAGACTGGACAGGCTGCCCAGCCCCTCGAAGCTGTCCGCCGCCAGGGTGGTCAGCAGCTCGACGCCGATCAGCCGAATTCGGTAGAGGTTTTGCTGGTGATGAGGAGGAGGCTGAGGATGGGAGGAAGCATTTTGATGGGGTGAACTGCTGGCCTGCCAGAACTTGCCCGTGCCCGGGTCCCAAAGTCGGGGAATGGCCGTCAGTGGGACGTTGACGCAGGTGACGTCCACGTACTCGCGAGTGTAGTTCTGACAGAGGCATGGCTCGCAGGTGTTGCTGCTGCTGGTGATGGTCAATGAACTGCTGATGCGGTTTCCGCTTCCAAGAAGAAATATGAGCAGAAAATCGGAATCTTCAATGTCAGTTGATGACTGTTGAGGGGGTGCTGATGCTGCTGATGCTGCTGAAAAGAGGAGAAAAAAGAGATGTGTCAATTATCATCAAATTTACTCGGTGGGGGGCTCTAATTCTCGCCGGTATTCACCACCACCACACACCACCCACTGAAGCATGCCAAGCGGCAATGCTAAGTGGTCACATTAGTCCTCTTTGCTTCATTGTTTCTGAATCGTTGCTGAATGAATTCAGCAGCAGCAGCAGTGGTCAGAGAGTTCGGCCATTGCGCGCATCATCGCCTCTCTCTCACTCACTCTTCCAATTCTTTGCGTCCGTCTATGCTGATTAGGTGATTTCTCACTTGATTTGCTCCAACAACGACGACGACGACGACTACTAGGACGACAAAAGCGCTGCTAAATTAAATGCTCGCTCCGTCCGATCAGTCAGCCGTTTGCTGGTGATCATCAGGATCGGCGCCGATTCCGATTCCGACGAGGACGACGACGATGACGGGCAAACCCGAGAAAGAAAAGTAAAATAAGAAGTGAAATTACAGCCAAGCGAGCGGTAATTGGCTCAAACAATTACTGCTGCTTCAGCGAACTCACTCACTCACTCACTCACTCACTCACTTTCCCCAAGTTCTTCTCTCGTCATCTGGCGTTCAAACTGTGCAAACTGCCACTCTTGGCCTTGGTAGCTCTGCTGTTGGTCACGCGTCCCAGGGCCTCAAATGTGCTTTGGCACACACACACACACGGAGAGAAACAAACACACAGAGTCAGACTTTATCGGCAGCACGTTCTGGTGAGTAAATGAAATTGTGAGCAAA
Source organism: Tyrophagus putrescentiae (assembly GCA_024499935.1). Taxonomy (NCBI): domain Eukaryota; kingdom Metazoa; phylum Arthropoda; class Arachnida; order Sarcoptiformes; family Acaridae; genus Tyrophagus; species Tyrophagus putrescentiae. The sequence goes on from JAMZRA010000003.1 coordinate 11,459,151, forward strand.
TTCGCCCTCCTTGCCTGCTAACTAATTGGCGATGATTGCCGAGGTGACAGTGCTGCTGCTGATGGGGCTGCTGCAAAGAATAATTCCAACCAGCACCCAAAAAAATACTAACGTTAGCAGGCAATTAGCTGCTACTGATGAGAGATTGGATGAGGAAGAACAAAAAAAATAGCCGAATAGTAGTTTTTAATCATTCGCTGATCTTTGATTGCTGATGTCGCTGCCCTTTTTTTTGGTTTTGCAAAAATAACTGCAGACAAGCTTTTTTTGTTAGTTTACAGTCAACCACAGTTATTTCCAAAAATAGATAATCAATGACAGCTTTGCCTAAAATTGCACCAATGTCAATGCTGACCAGCACACACACACACACACTTACACCGACGACTGACTCGTGAAGAGTCCCACTGGGACTCTGGTGCACTGCAGCAAAAGTAGACTTAAGTGGTCACTACACTACACACACACACACACACCAAAGGAAAGTAACAAGCTAAAACAGCACCCACCAACAGCACTAACGGCATCGGAGAAACAGATACTGAGAGATTTTTAAATAATATCAAAAGGCGAAAGATGTTGAAATAAGCGAAATATAACAGTTGCCACAGTTGTTCAGTACATCGAAAGTACAGAGTTGCACATCGAGAGTGAAAGTGAAAGTGAAAGTGAAAGTGAGAGATGTGTCGTGTCGTTATAATAAATAGAGCCGTTGCTTCAAATTGACTCGATTAAGTGTGTCTGCGTCCGTCTGAGTCTGCCTGCCTGCCCGTCTGTGACTGAAGGAAGTGAGCACAAACTGCTGCAGCAGTTTTGCTTCACCATCTTCTTCACCATCCTCTTCTGCTTTCCTTTTTCTTTAAAACAAAATGATAGAAAACCCCGCTCGGCAGCAAAGCAGGCAGAGCGGGGCGACGAAAACGTCGGCGGCAAGCGCATGAATACTAATTTGCTAATTTTTCTGGTCACGTAGGTGTGTGTGAGAGGGAGGGAGGGAGGGAAAGAGGCGAATATGGGCAAAAAAGGAAAAAAAGAAGAAGCAAAAGTACGACTGACTGCTGCCGACAATTGCTGCTGCTGCTGCCCATTGCTCAGCTTTTCTTTCTTTTCTTCTTTCATTTCTTTGCTTTGCAGTTGCAGTCAAACACTCAAAACGAAGCCAACGTCATTTGGCAACATTCAAACATTCAAACAAGGCCTTTTCCAAGACACACAACACTAACTGCATCGCTGTTTGCAAATAAAAGTAAATAAACTAAAATTATATTAACTTTGCTGCTGCTGTTTCTGCTGTTGTAGTCATCGTCGTGGATGTGTGTTCTTCACGCCAAGATTAAATGTCTCACTTTGAATCAGAGAGGAGAGAGAGAGAGAGAGAGAGAAGGAAAACTCGCCGTTAAGCAAGTTGTGCCGCTTTTAAAGAATGAAAAAGAAAAACAGCAATCGTGACCAAGAGCTTTCACAGCTTTTGGTCAGCAGTGGGAATTGGAAAAAAAGTCTCGCTAAAAGAGAAGAGGGCAAAGTTGTACGCAAAATTGGGCACCGGTTCGATGGAGGGAAGGAGAGAAAATGCTGCAGAGGTTTTATCGGCATTTAAGCGTCCTGAACTGACTTTAAACAGAAACAAAATTTTGAGCAGAAAAAAGTTGCGCAGAGAAGCGCTGCTTGAAAAAAATGAGCAACAAAAAAGAAAGAGGAATCTGTCAAAAGTCGCAAGAGTAAGCGGAAGAAGAAGAGGAAGAAGAGGCAATTTAATCGCCATTTAGGAGGCCAACTGTTTAATTGCTTCCCTCTCCCGTTTTGCAACGCCAATTGCACAAACACTTTCCCTCTTTCTTTCAGTTTTTGTCTCTCTGCTGCCAGAAATCTCCATCTTCCGTTGGCCACCAGCATCAGCAGCAGCAGCATCAGTGCAAATCTCAGCCTCGAAGAGAGTGCAGCAACTTGCTAAGTCTGCGCCATTATCGTCAGGGCAGACTATCGATTCGAGTGTGTAAGTGTGAGAGTGTGAGAAAGAGAGCGAAGAGAGCACCAGGCGCCAGGCGCCAGCAATCGACAGCTCGGACGAGTGCGACTTTAGCCAGAGAAAAGAGAGAGAAATAGAGACCAAAAGGCCGATAGCCATCGATTTAATAATTTGCCTGCACAGCCGCTTTTTGCGCTGAGATGCCGGCGCCGGCTTGGGAGAAGTCGGCGCCGGCATCATTCAGCTATGAGTCAGTGGCCGCTGAGATGTGCCTCGCTCTCTCTCTCTCTCTCTCTCTCTCTCTCTCTCTCTCTCTCTCTCTCTGTCACACCAAAGGCGAAAAAGGGGAAAAATGTGAGCACTGCCTTTTTCGCATCTTTGCACTGGGCACTGGGAAGTAGTGTCCAAGCCCAAGTGTAAGTCAGCAGCAGCAGCAGCAGCAGCAGCCGAGTGGCCGGCCACTCGTGGCACACACACACACACAGCCAGACTGCTTCATGATTAATGGATTCTGTATTACAATGAACTTTGCTAATTAAATTTATTATATCGCAATGAGCAAAAGGCTAAGGAGAGAAAAATGCAGACTACTGGAGAATAAATGCTGCTTCTGCTGCAGTGTTGCTGTTTGGAACAACAGCGGCAGCAGCTTTTTGTTTGCAATAGGCACGCATTTTCACAGATTCTCTCTGATTAATTGACCAGCTCGGGGCTCAGTTTTGAATATTAATTGCCCATCTTTGCTGTTGTGCATTTTCTTTGTTCAGCTCTTAATTTGCCAAAAAATGTGTCTGCTAGGCAAAAGTGTCAAAGCTAAAGTTTTTCAGCGACAACACGTTCTTCAGACTACGGTCAAAGATTGAGAATCAAACTGTTTATTCTGCTTAAGTCGATGCCTGTCCGATAGTCGGTCCGGCATCTGCATTCTGTGTCATCTTTCTCTCTTCTTTACTTTCTCTTTCTCCTCCAGTGTCAAGCTGTTTGTTACTGTTTTGTCTGTCATCCCTTTCCTTTCTTCTTCTTCTTTCTTCTTCTTCTTCTTTAGCGCAAAGTACATCTGTTTGTTGTACACATCTGCCAATGGCCATGAAGGCGACACTGAAAACGAAAAACTGCAAGCAGCATATCTCGATCGCCGATCAGCACCAGAATTGAGTGAGTGAGTGAGTGAGTGAGTGAAGGAAAAGGAGCTGAGTTAACTGGAAATTGGCTCAGTGTGTGCTGTGCTGTGCGTTGTGCAGGGAGACCCACGAGAGCACATCGCCGCGTCTTAATGCGGCAGATTAAGAGGTGTCAAAGATTCTAAATGAAACTATTAGTCTTATTGTGAGAGAGTGCTGCTGCTGCTGCTGTCACTGGTCTTCTCTCCTCTCTCTTCTCTCTCTCTCTCTCTCTCCTCTTTTCTGCCGTTGTTGTCGCTGGTCTTATGAATAGTAGTCTCGCCAACTGCCACCACCACCACCACGGTTACCAGTTTTAGACCGGGGGAAAACAGCAGCACCACCCTATTATTCGCATTATTCGGGTATTACTCTAATACTATTACTACACTAGGCGTGCGAGACACCGCCGCCGCCGCCAGAACACTACACTACACTACACACTGCTACTGATCGAGAATTTCTCGGGATTCTGTGGACAGAGGCTGCTGGTGATGCTGATGCTGATTCTGAGCCCGATTGAGTTGGCAGTAGAAAGAAAAGAAAAAGAAAGGAAAGAATCGGGCTTGAAAAGCGCTCGAGATGGCGAATTTGGCTCGGTTTCTTTTAAAAAAAAGTAAGCAAAACTGTCAAAGTGGCTAAGCACGAAAATGTACGCGCTGAAATGAAAGAGAGCGAGAATTGTTGCTGCTGCTGAACGTCCACCCGATTTGAATGGAAGTGACACCAGCAGACAGCAGACGGACAAACGAACAAACTCTAAAGGAGAGAGAGTGAGAAAGGGAGAAATGAAGGCTCAAACTCAAAAACCGAAAATTGCGATGCTTAGTCGGCTGTGGAAAAAAATTCTGGACGGGTTGATGGTGCTGATGCTGATGCCTAGATTTGCAAGCTTGGCTCAATCCAATTGGGATCTCACACACACAATACACATCAGCATCAGCCTCTAACAAAATACTCACACACACACACACACACACAATAAACAGTATTTCAAATAGAGGGAGAGAGAGAAACAAATTATTGCCAACTTGCAAACTGCCTGCCTGCCAATCTCGCCATCTCAATCTACAGGCTCAACACACAGCACAAACACACAACTGCCAAATGCTAAATAGCAGCATTACCGATTTTCTCCTTTTCCTCCTTTTCCTACTTTTACTTTTACTATTGCACATAGAGTTTGTTGCCTACTTTCCTCTCTCCTTTAAATTGCCTTATTATGGCCACTAGTGCACTAGTGCATTTAAATGTATTAGCAGCAGCAGCAGCAGCGAGAGGAGGGGGACTAGGCTACTATTTGATAGAAAGTGGTGGTCGATGCTGGGGCAGCAGCAGATTGAGGACAAATTTGGACATCTGCTGCCGAGCTAGTGCGTACTACTTCGGGTCTAGACAAACGCGCGCGCTCGCCGGCTTCGAAGATTGTCGGCTGCTGGAACACGCTGAATGTGTGTATTAAACAGTGGCCATTAAACACTGCCAACTAGTCAATGTTTTCTTTCTCTCTGCTTTTAGTGCCCCTCTCCTAACTGGGCCTCTCTTTAGCAAGTGTGTGTCTGTGTGTTTGCCAACAGCGCCCACTCAAGTGACAACAACACCAACCAACTGACTGACTGACTGACTGACTACAATTGAGACGTTATGTGTCACTTTGCAGCTTAGCTCTTTTGTTGTGTTCTGCCAATAAAAGACCAATAAAAGACACAGTGTAGTAAGATGTGTAATAATCACCACTATTCTAGAATGTATTTGACCTTACGGTAAAAAAGAAAAAAAATTGAAAAAACTAAAAACTGTCAAAAGTGAGGCTGTTGAGCAGGCTGGAAAAAGCGGCGGCGGCAATGACGCGTGCAACGCTTTAGTTCTTTTTTGCTGCTGCTGCTGCTGTTGTTGTTGTCAGCTAATTTCCCCTCCACTTTTGAGTACTTTTAATTTAATTTGATTCTCCTGATTGAGACCTGCTCAGAGTGGCGGTAGTGGTAGCGGCTGCTGCTGCTTCCGCTGCTGCCACTGCCAAATCGGCTAATCAGAAGGGGGCACCAAGTATTAAGAGCACTGAGCACAGAGCACAGCACATAGAACAGCACATCAACGGCCCTAAGTAGTAGCAGTTAATATAAAATGAGCTCGGCATATAATATCTTCATTCATCGGTGCCGTCGCCAGTGATTGATGCGATAGGAGAGAAAAGGCGAGAAAATAATAGAGGGAAAATCGCCAAACGTTTTCTTGCTTTTGCCTTTGCCTTTGCTTGATCACTATCACGAGCCAACAACAGGACTTTAGGACTGTGAACCAGCAGCCAAACCAGCAGCCGCATCTGACGACTGGCCAGCCAGCTAGCGACTGACTTGACTTGACTCGATTGATCCAAGGGGCAAATGCCTCTCTCGTTGAAATGAAGCAAAAGACCTTGCGCTCGCTTACAGAGATCGAGCTCAAGCAGCAGAGGCAGCAGCAGCAGCAATAGATCGCCCGAAACTGATATATTTCTGCTGGCAAAATAGGGCGCAAATGGGCGAGATAATTTGGTTCCGAGAGAGAGAGAGAGAGAGAAAGTCAGACAGAGCAAAAGACCAATTGCTGCTGCTGCTGGTGCTGCTGCAGAGGAATTAATCGAATCCGAAAAGCTGCTCGATTGCTGCTTCTGTTCTGAGTGTCTGGTGCAAGTGGCAAGTGGCAGCAATCTGCACCCTGGTCCTCTCTTCACACACAGTTCAGCTACTACTGTCCACTTGCCATCAGCAGCAATGGCAGTGCAAATGACTGAATGTGTGAGGGTGAGAGCGAAAGAAAGAGAAAGGGCATCTAATTTGCAAAGTTTGCATTGAAATCAAATTTCAGTTCCCTTTTTCACTTCTCTTGAATGACTTCTTTCTACTCTTGAAATGGGAATTAACTCTTTCAATACGGCTGCAATTGCCAAGAGTCGCTCTTCTTTCTCTTTCTCTCCTTTCTTTCCTTCTCTAACATCCTCGGCACTATCACTCAGCCCTTCACTGATAATGCTCTCCCCGTCTGCTAATGGAGATGACAGTTCGAGTACTGTACTGCCTGGTGTGAAAGGCTTACACCGTACAATGGCAATTTCATTAGTGGTTACAAGAGAGTCTTCTTTGCTCTCTTTTCATTGTGCCACTACAGCGCACTACTACAACGGAGACTTAAATCATTTTTAAAGCTCTGTTATGTTATTGGAGCAATCGCGCTGACACTGACACACTGGTGGCGGCCACTTCAGGGCTCTCAAAGGGCATTAAAAGCAGCAGAAAACCATTAGTACCACGTGAGAGAGCTAGGTGAAATGACATCGCTAATATCACTGTAATAAACGGTACAACATACAAATTACCAGTGCACTAATCAATTTACCCAATTTAAATCTTAAATTGTAAACAAAGTATACAAAAATAAAATTCAAAAGCACTTACCGTACAGCTGCATTTTGCCAAGTTGTCCCTGTTTGTTGTTAGCCTTTTTGGAAGTGGTGATGGCAATGACACTTGCAGTAGTGGTCAACACTCCCTTGACAAATGGACGGCATTCTTGACGGCAGTTACATTGACATGCACTGAAAGTTCAGTTGATGTTGTCTTCTAAAACAAAACAAAACGAGGCAAGCAGACTTCTTTGCAGCTTATCAATGCTGCTGCTAGTTATAGTTGAAACAATAAATCAGTAAATGCTGCAGTGCTGCTGCTGCCCACTGTGCTGTCAGAAAACACCCAGCAAAGCAGTCAACAAACAAACAAACAGTTTGCTTATAGAAACGTGGCACAAAATGGAAATCTACAATAAATAAAAAAAATTGAAATTTAAGACGCGCTGAAAAATGAGGAAAAGATGAAGATGGACGACAGTGGTGGTGGCGGCGGCGGCGGTGGTGAAGGAGCATTTCCCCTCGCTATTCTTCTTCCTTTTGGACCTAATTTGCATAAATGGCTTCGCGGCCGAAGTGGTCAGTAGTAGCATGCTGGTCTTCAGACAATGAATGAATGAATGAAAGAAAGAAAGTGAGCAGTGCAACTGTTGACAGCTGGTTGGCTGCTGATGGCAGAGACCACACACAGATGCCAGTACAAGTGCCCACTACGATCACCAGGGAACGACTGAAAAGGAACTGGTGCTGGTGCTGGTGGTCGCCGATAGATGATAGATGCTCGAGAAAGAAGGCAACTCTCTCACTGTCGTCTCTCTCACTGTTCTGCTTTGCTTTTCCTCTGACAGCTCTCTTCCTTCTTTCTCTCTCGCCACCACTGACTCGACGGGCGTTCGATCGCTGGTCGCAAACTCCGCCGCCTTTTTTGCTGGCAGCAGCAGCCTTAGCATTCTCTTTCAGAGCAGAATATTCTGGGTCTCCTCCTTTCCTTCTTCTTCTTCTTCTTCTCCTCCTTGGTCGTCATCGTCAGTCTCGTCGTCGGTCTCGTCGACGTCGTCTTCTCGTCGTAGCCGTCGAACTCTGCGGCCACTAACAAGGCACGGCAGGACTAATTTGGTCATGTTTGTCTTCTCAAAGCAGCACCAGCAGCAGTCGCTTTTGATTCAGCAGAAGAAAAGAAGAAAAAAGAAAGAGAAAAACAGACGCACGAAGGCGAAAACTAAGAAAAAGAAGACGGCCAGAAAGTGAGAGGCAACAGAGTGTAACGAGAGCCTAGCCAGCGAGAGAAGGAGAAACAGGGGAAGAAGAATCTTCGTTAGAATAAAAATTAGATTTAAATTTGCTGCAAAATGGCTCTTGGAAGAGAAGGAAAGAGAAAAAACGAAAAATGATTGCCCACTTCGCAAGTGACACATTACTGCTGGTGTCTGCTCTGACTACCAAGACTGAAAGTAGCGATTTTTTGCTTTTGAAAACGATGGTGGTCGTAGTAGTCAATCCAAAGATTCTACAAAAACCGCAGCAACTAAAAACAAACAATTTTTTCCCTGACAGGCGGCGGGCGGCTTAGCAATCATCTCGTGCAGTGAAACTCAAGTGCCTGCTGCCTGCTGAATGAACTCACACAGAAAAAAAAGCAGACAGCAACCAGTAGGCCGGGAATCAGTGGTCATTGAATAAACAGACATAAACGAGGGCAAAAACGAGGGCTTTGGTTGCTGTTATCACCACTGACCACTGAATTCAGCGCACATTGTTCCCAGTCTCTCTGGACAATGGTCAATGGTCAGCGGCGACGGCGGCGGCGGCGGCGGAAACCTTTGCCTCCATTTGCTTCCACTTCACTTCATTTCAATTGCCGCCACTGCTAATACTGCTGCTGCTGATGTCAGTGCAAGCAGTCGTCCCTGCTTTCATCATTCATTGGCCACCTCCTTTCACACAGTGTCAAACAGTGCAGCAGCATCAGCAGCACACAAAGCTGCCCTAATATTGAAAAATGGCTAATTATTAATTTTAATATGAGCTAACGAATATTCAGCTGTTTTAGGAGGAGGAGGGAGGAGGGGAAAATAGCGCAAAGTGGGCAGAAAATTAGACTTGCTAATGCTAATAGAAGTAGTAATTGCCACTGCTGCTGCTGCTGCTGATGTTGAGACAAGAGTCACACAGTTGAATTGAAAAATCGATGAAGGGGGGGTTGAAGCAGCTGCCAGTTGTGCCGCTAACCCCAAGTTGACGCTTTGCGCTGCATCATCCGAAAATGCATCGGCAGCAGCAGCAGCAGCTCTGATTATTATTATTACTACTACTGCTCTTATTTGACAAATTTATTAATTTTTCCCGTCTTTTTCTCCCCCTTTCCCTTCCTTCCCAACTGCAAAACAAGTTTAGGGTTAGGTGAGTGTGTCATGTGTCTGTGTGTGTATGTTTGTATTTCGGAGTGTAAGCGGGGTGCCGCCATTTGCTGCTGCTGATCGTGTCCAAACACACACACAGTGAGCCTCGTTAGCAGCAGCAGCAGCAGCAGTCGACCCTCGTAATTAATCAATTAGCAGCGTCAGGACCAAACACAGCGGAATACGTGTGTGTTGCTGCTGCTGCTGCTGTCCCCTGCTTTCTCCAAAACTTTGTCATTTTGGCTGCTGCTGTTGCTGTTTCTGTGCTGCTGTTCCGACGAAGTGCTCAGCACTCTGGCAATCGCTTCCACCCATACTGCCACGCCGACGGCTCCGGCGTCAGGCTGAGTGAGGTAAGACTGAATGAGGAAAGGGAAAAGGGGAAAAAAGAGGGAAAAAGAGAGGGAAAAGGAAGTTAGTTAGACACTGCTTATTGGACGAGCTCACACTGGTCCGTGCCACTGCGGCCACCGCAGTCTTCAGTTTTTGGCATCTTTATTAGCAGCAGCAGCAGCATTGCCTCCTCATACCTGATTAACATAGGCTGCTCGGCCGACGGCGGCTTTCATCTCTGCTGTCTTCTCTGGTAGTGGGGATGGTTTTATTTGTCGGGAAAAAGATGGAAGAGAATCAGAAAAAAGGAGGGGGAAACGGTTAGTAAAAAATGTAAATAAAAACAAACACTAACAGAAGCAAATGGCCGCTAATCTAATTTGTGATGAAGGAGGAAAAACGGAAGAAGAAAAAATTGAAAAGAGAGAAAAATTAAATTTGCCTCAATCGATCTGCCGATGAATAGCCGAGTGTTCAGGACAATTGGCGCCATTCGTGTCGCCCAGTGCGCTACTCACTCTCGTTTTCAGTCTTCTCTTTCCCTCGACTGAATTTATTAGAATTTAAAATTGCCCGCCTGCCCGCCGTGTGTGTGTGTGTGTGTGGAACTTGGCACGTCGACTACGACGACGACGACGACGACCGTTTGGTAGTCTGGTAGTCAATAATAATTTTTCATGCGAGGAGAGGACAGGCCGTGGAGGAAAGAGGAAAGTTGATAGATTGCTGCCAAGTGAAAATGTAACAAAACTGCCGGGGAAGCGATGCTAGTGATACATTCAGCAGTGCTGGTGGTCGAACCCGATTGCCACTTTTTTCTTTCTTCCCCTTCTGCAAATTCTCAAATTGAAACTTCTTCTTCTCTTTCTGACTGCCGTTTTCTTCTCTGAGCAGCATTGTCATTCGTTGCTCAAAGCAAACTATCCTCTTCCCTGGTCCCCAGAGAGAGAGAGAGAGAGAGCGAGAGAAAGCTGGTGAATTGGCATTGGCAAAATGGGCAACTGATGAAAGAGTAGAAGAAAGAATAAAAAGAAGATGCCTTCTCCAGTTTGATTACCAGTGCCCATTTCTCTCCTCAAATTCACCTTCACTTTTTTGTTGCTCTTGCTGTTGTCAGTTTGTTTTCTGCTGCTGATGATGAATTCAAGGTGCAGTGCTGCTCTGCTCTGTAGTTGACTTGTCTGGTTGCAAATTGGCTGACACTGATACTGGCACTGGCCAATTAGACCAAAGTGAACCTTCTGCAGAAGGTTTCAATGCTCTATTTTCCCCCCTTTTCCAAATACTTACTCGCCTGTGTCCATGTGCAATCGACCAAGTGACGAGAGAGGGTCTGCATCTCATCGACGGAGGCCTCCACGGCTCGCTCCAGACCTAGCTCGACGCCGTGCAGAGCATCTAAAGGAAAAAAAGGAAAGAATTTGAAAAGTGAGAAGAGGTTCTGTCATTAAATAGGTAAAATGCTGGTGAACAAAATGCTACAAGAAAGCTGCTTCTTGCATACGCCACACAATTGGCTCGATTAAATACTCTGCCGCACACATTCACTCACATTCACCCACTCAATCGACAGAGAGACTTAACCAAGATTAATTGTGTCACTCAAGTGAGGCTCTCACACTCACTCTCACAACACCCGAGAAAGTGTCAATTGAGAAGCAATTGAAGTTGCAAGTTGCAAGATTTAATTTAACTTTCCTTACTTCTTCTTCTTCTTCTTTTTGTTTTCAAATGCCCACCACCACCACCACCGCCACCACCAAACTACTGACACTTCAAACCAGCAGCACACTTCGAAGCAGACAGACAGACAGACGGTGGCAGAGTGTGAGAAGATTAATGAATGCGCAAAAGTGCTCCTCAATTCTTCAACCAACCACTGCTTTTGCTGCTGCTGCTGCTGCTGACAAATTATTCAAATGACAGCAGCGTCCCTCTTCTCCTCATAACCAACTCCGCTTACTCTCTCTCTCTCTCTCTTTAGACGAGAATAATTTGCCTCACTTTAATTTGCATTTTAATGAAGCTGCTGCTGCCGATGCTGCCGCGGCCGCTGAAAAAGACGTCGTCTCGCATACCGATCGATTGCAGGCTGGCAGTCAACTTCAACTTCAACTTAACTTTAACTTCTTTTGTTAAATTGACTTTACACTTCAAAGAAGGAAGAAGGAAGAAGAAAAGTAGAGAAATTCAAGATTCTCTGCAGTCTCAGTCTCTCCTTCTCCGCTTGCTTCGCTGCGCAGCATTATTGTCCGCATCATCATCATCATCATCATCAACGTTAACTAATCGCTGTCTCAACTAATTGTCTAAAAGGGCTTAATTACTCTCTCTCTCTCTCTCCCCTTCAAAAAGCAGTCAAATGAAGATTAGTACTTTTTAACTAGCCCACTCTCTACCACTAAGCTCTCGGGCACGTGTGAGCACTTCTTTAAAAAAAGACTAAAATCGACCAAAAATCCTCTCCAAAAAAACCTTAAAATAAAAAAATTACTCCCAAAAGAAACTTACCCAGCATTGAGCGGTCACCCCTTCTCGCGCCGCTGTACACCGAGATGCGGTCCATGGTGTGGCGGAGGAGGGCCAGCCAGGCAGGCCGTCCGCTGGCCAAAGCTGACCTCGGACGCTCTGAGGTCAAAGGTCGCCGGGTGGGCGCGAATGTAGCCCGCCGCCGTGGTGAGCAGCAGTCCGTAGACTGCGCCGCTAGTGCCGCCGATGGTGTCGCCGACCACCGTCGCCAGGGTCGCCAGAGAAGGGGCTGGAGGGGGAAAAAGAAAAATAGGAAAAAGAGATTATCTCTTTTTGATTGTATTTACTGCTGCCGCCAAGCACCGATTTGCACTGCAACATTTGGCGGCAAAAAGAGTGAGCAGCAGTTGCAGTTGCAATTGTTCAGTCTCACTTACAGCCTCGCTGAAGTTGAAGCTGAAACAGTCTGGCCATGGCGGCCAGCGTCGAGCCGCAGTCAGAGTCGCCCACGCTGCCGTCCAGCTCGTTCAGATGCTGCTCCTGCTTGATCTGATTGAACAAAGTGAAAAAGAAAATGATTAGAGAAAGGGCAGGCAATAAATCAATTATTAAAAGATGCAAAAAAGGAAAAAATTGGCGGCAATTGAAGCTGGGGAGGCAATTGGGATAAGTGGACGTGCACTACACCACCACACACCACCACTTACAATCTGCTCACAGGCACCGGTCAGCAGCGATCGAAAGAGCGCCGGCGAACAGCCAAAAGCTGCCGGGTGAGAGCCATCTTCCTCGCTGACTTCCGCTTCCGCTGAAAAAGTCTTCGTTTTCGATTTTGATGCTGATACTGCAGAGAACTCCTCTTCTCTAAAGATATAATCCGCCACATTGACCGTCCCTGGAGCCGGCCTCGAGTCGCGGTCCCTGGCCAGCGATCGATCAGCAGTCGAGCAGCTCATCACCACTTTTATCTTCATCTTCCACCAGGAGGAGGACACTAATGGAGACGCCCTTCATGTTGCCGCTGGTCATCACCTGGCCGGCGATGAGCCGCTCCACGGTGACGCCTGCTGCTGACGAAAGCTGCCGCACCACCTCGCCGACGACCAGGTGCGACTCGATGGGCGTCAGTCCGCCGAGGTTGTTCACAATCAGCGCCACTCTCGTCTTTTTCGGCTCCTTTTCAAGTAAATTTTTTCGATTCAGAAAGGCGAGCATCCTCTTCAACATCAGAGCCACCGTTTCGCTAAAAGTATTAAAACTCAATTAGCCTAATCAGTCCTAATTAAACTTTCCCTCTCAAATTTCACTACACTTACCTCGCCGGTTTCACCCCCATCCGCTCAATGCCCGACTCTCCGTGCACCCCCAGGCCGAGCTCCATCTGATCGGCGGGCAGACTGAAGCTGGCGCCGACGCCGGGAATGTCCACTGCACTCAGGCTAATTGACAGCGTGTAGACTAGGCTGGAAAGTGAGTTCAGGCGCCGCTCGATCGAGGCCGCCGTGGCGCCCTCCTCGGACATGGCGCCGGCGATGCGGTGGACAAAGGCGATGCCTGCCAGGCCACGTCGCCGACTTTGCTGAATCGACTCTGCAGCAGCACTTTCTTTGGTATTTTCGCAGCCCTCTTCCTCCTCCCCGTTTGTTGTCCTCAGGTAGGGCGTCAGGTCGTCGCCAAAGACGACCATCCGCACGTCGGCGTAGCCGGCCAGCGTCAGCGCCTCCTTCGCCAGGCCAAAGTTGAGCCGGTCGCCGGTGTAGTTGGCGAGCACCAGGACAACTGGGCAACTTCGCCGGCCACCGGAAATCGCCCCCACGAGGCGGGCAATCTGTCCGGCGGAGGGCGAGGCAAAGTACTGGCCGCTGATGGCGGCGGTCAGCGCCGCGGGGCCGACGAAGCCGGTGAACATTGGCTCGTGGCCGGCGCCGCCTGCGAAAAAACCGAGGGGAAAGCTGATGTTAAAAAATCTCAATTAACAAACAAAAAGAAGTTAGCTTACCGCCGCTGACAATGAGCGCCCGGCCCTGGTCCCGCAGCTGGCGGACATCAGCGCGGACAATGGCGTCCACGCCGGCCAACAGGCGCACCCTCGGGTCGGCCACCGCCAGGCCGACCAGGCCGTCTCGAATTAGGCTGTCCAGCGAGTTGAGAAAGTACTTTGGTGCAGCACTGCCACCACCAGCAGCAGCACTGCCCTTTTCCGTCGATTCCGTAGACATTTTCAGGAGGAAGAATCAAACTTTTTTTTGCTATGTACAAACACAGACAAGCAAACATACAAGCACACACACACATCAAAGTTTGACACCGGCAGCAGCAGCAGCAACCAAAAGACCAACTGTTCAGACAACACACTTCAGAACGGCAGGAGACAGCAGCATGCGACACTGTGTCACTCTACCAGTCCTGATTAGTTTGCCTGCTTCAGTTATCAGCAAGCAGCCGTTTGGTGTATGCCCTGCTAATAGAGCGACATTTTGTCTTATCATCGCAACTATCACTACTCAATAGGCAAATTGCTGATTAGCGACATCGGAAAAACACTGTGACAGCAGCAGCAATCAGTGTTCGTCCTGAAGAGGGCATTTGAGCATTTGACAAAAAAATTAATAAAATAGAAAGTCTTGATAAACTGTACTTTTCCATAGGCGGCCATGCAGCAGACGACTTTCCTTGACTAATTACTACTGCTGATTCGCCGCACTCCGGCTAATTACTAGCAAAACCTTAGAGACAATTGCTAGAGAACATGTGATCAGTGCCCGGCAGAACACGAGTTCATTAGATGGTAGTGGTTGCGTTCATTTCGTGCTGCTGTATTTTAATTGTGGTTATCGACAAGCGGCACAACGACATTGCACTGTGCACTACGACCAAGAAAGGCGAAAAGGAAAAGGAGAAGGAGTACTATGTACAATAGAGGAGGAGGGGGAAAAGAAAATTAAAACAATGGTATTTGGCCAATAGAGAGAGTGAGAGTGAAGTAGGTGTGTGCTGAAACACTGATTACCAACAAACAAGGCACCCTCTCACAACGATAACAAAACAAAATGACGTTCACATTGTTGAACAGTGTAATAATAGTAAACATAGAAAAAAGCGGATGTATTGCAGACGGGCGAACGAATCTCTCTGCTTTGTGTCCGATTGCCCGATTGATTCCCGATCGAGAGTGTAATGATTGAGTGAGTGCGAGTGAATGAGTGTGGTCAAAGTGGCCAAAAGAGAGAGAGAGATACGCAGTGTAAAATGATGTGTTTGTGTGTTTGTTTAGCCACGCTTTTCTTGTGGGGATGCTGGTGATAATGATAAGGTTTAGAAATGGTGGTGGTGATGGTTCTAGGATGATCAGGATGGTTCTAGCTTTTAGCCGGTACGGGGGGGGTTAGCGGAATGAAACTCTTACAAAAAAAAGAAAAAATAACTAAACAAAAGAAAGAGGGCCACGTTTCAAAGGGTCAACAGTAGAGTAAAAGGAAAAAGGAAGGAAAATGTACAACGGAGTAAAGCGAGCGAGCGAGCAAAGGCACAGAGTCGGCAAAGGCTACCCCTTAAAAATCTCTTGCAAAAAGTCGTCCAACTCACAACTCAACTGTCGAGCATGATTGGAAAATCGATCAAGCTCTTAAAGTCGCTCTCCTCAAAGGAGGCAAACAGATCGGACAGTGAACCGCCGCCGCCGCCGTTTAGGTCAGACAGCGGCGGCGGATTTGCGCTTGCCATGCTCTGCTGCACCCCTCCTAAAGAAGAAGAGGAGCCAAAAGAGCTGAAGGAGGAGGAGTTGTTGTTGAAACCATTGTTGCAACTGACACCGCTGCTGCTGAAACTGTTCATAAAGGAGGAGGAAGAAGAGGAGGAAGAGGAAGTGGAAGTGGAGGAAGAGCAGCCCGCTCCAAAAACACCTCCCTTTCCGCCGGTGCCATAGGCGGAAGCTGTGCTGAAATGGTTGCCAGCAGCAGCAGCAGCCGAAGGTTGAGCAATGTGATTGGTGGTGTTGTTGTGAGGTGGCACTGTAAAGTGGTTGCTGCAGCTAGCAGACTGATGAAGGCCGCCGCCGCCGTTCATCATCGAGTTCATCATCATCGGCTGCTCAAAGAAATCCGTCTGAGCGACAATTTGTTTACCAATCGTCGTGGTTGTTGGGGTCGTCGTCGCCGCCGCCGTCGATGACAGCTGAGGAAAGCTCTGCTCAAAGATCTGATTGATGGTCTCGAGGAAGGCGCTGTCTGAGGCGTTCAGCAGATCACCACCACCACCACCACCGCCACTTTCCATGTGCTCGCTTTCCATCATATGCTGACCATTTCCACCGCCGTTCTCAACCATATTGGTCTGCACCATATGCATCATTTGATTTGACTGCTGCTGCTGCTGCTGCTGCTGCGGCTGACCAAATGAGCTGAAGCTCTCCTCCAAATGAAACCAGTTGTCATTGAAATCGATCATTTGGTGGCCGCCACCACCACCACTACTGTCGCCATTCATCGCTGTCGTCGTCGTCGTCGTTGTCATCATCGACTTTTCACTATTGTCCACGTCTTCAAAGTCCATTGGCTGATGATGCTGTTGGTGCTGTTGGTGCTGTTGTTGGTGATGGTGATGATGGTGATGGTGGTGGTGCTCCAGCATTTGATGCTGCTGCATCAGGTTCGTCCTTGCAGCCAGACCATTCTCGATGATTGTCGTCGACGTCGTCGTTGCCGTCTCTGCCGACTCCTCATCCTCACATCCGAGCACATCATTTAGGTCGTCAAAGTTGAGAAGATAGTCGAGATCGAGTGAGTGCTCGGAAGGGTGAACTGGATTCGTCGTCGAGTCGGCCTGCTCGACGCGACTCTCCGGGGAGGGCTCTTTTGCTGCTGGGGCATAGGCGTTTTGCTGCTGATGTTGCTGCTGCTGCTGCTGACCTGAATCGGCCGGTGGAACGTGGTAATCGGCAATGGTGGTCGAAGAGGAGGAAGAGATATTGGAAGCCGAGTTAGTCTGCCCCTGCTGAAGTACACTGGCAGTGTCATTGACCGACTCCACAAACTCGACTTGATTTCGGCTGTTGTTGTTGTCGTTGTGGCACTCAAACTGCTGCCCAAAGTGGATTCATTCCTGTTGCCGGCCGCTGATGACATCTTTGATGCCTGCTCCGCAGAGCTATTATTGTTCAGACTTGATTTGAGCTGATTTGTCTGCTGCTGCTGCTGCTGCTGAAACTTAACCGCTTCACTCCTTTTCAGCATTCGAGCCGTAGGGTGGCAATTATTTGACGATTTGCCGAGCACTGCAGCCTGGTTATCAATCATCATCATCATCGTCATTGGTGTGCTCTTCGTCTTTGTCTTCTTCTCCGTGCTCATTGCCGCACAAGTGGCACTTCGCAGCGGAGCATTCAATCGGTTGACAATCGGCGCCGATGACACCGCTACCGTCGGCGGTGACTGCTGCTGCTGCGCTGCTGCTGCTGTGTGTGTGATTGATAACCAGTGGCAGAGATGTGTTTCTGTTGGTAGAGAAGTATTTGGAAGAAGAAAAAAGAAGTAAAAACATGTTAGCAGGGTAATTCAATCAAACAGACAAACAAACAAATCAAAAACCCTAAATCCCCTACCTCTGCAGCTGGTGAAAGGTCTCCGAGGTTGCACCGAGTTGGAGCGCTGTTTGGCCGATGACTGTGATATGATTTCGGAGCTGCTGCTGCTGTTCAGCGGCGTGTTCGCAGGGTAGAGCAGCAGCTGGTGAATTACCTGACCCGAATTAGGCTGCTGCTGCTGCTGCTGCGGATTTTGAATGCTAATAAACTGCTTACTACCGTTGCCCAGTTGTCCCTGCTGCTGGTGCTGTGTGGTGCAAGGCTAAAGGAAAACGGCTGTGATGGCTGTGCTCCACCGCCGTTCTTGTTGATTGCTCCCAGCTGAATTGGAATCGTCTCGCCGGTGGCGGTCGTCAGAAAGGTGACGTGACCGTTGCCGTTGCCAGTTCCCAGAGACCTGTTTGCCAGCTGTGTGCCAATGCTGATCGGCTGGTTACTGAGCATACTCAACTTGCTGCTGTTGCTGTTGGCCGCTGTTGTCAGCAAAAAGGGCGCCTGATTTTGGGAGCCGTTGTTTCCATTCCCGGTCGCCAGTTTGAAGGTGGGCAGTCCACCAGCAGCCCCTAATGTCTTCGAGCCCATACCATCACCACCACCAGTATTATTATTAGTGGTGGTGACAATCTGATACTGCGGCAGCGGCGGCTGCTGCTGCATCAGCGCAATCGGATTCACCACCGTTCCATTGCTGGTGATGAAGAGCATGCTGGTGGTGCCCACCGTGGGCGGTGCTCCTCCGGCTGGAGGATCATTAACACCACCACCACCGCCACCACCAGCGATGCCGCTACCGCTACCGACAAAGTCACTTCCATCGGCATTCTTGATGATAAAGGTCGTCGTCGGGCCGCTTCCGTTCAGCGGCGTGGCAATGGGCGTGAAGGTGGTCGTGCCCGGTAGGCTGATGATACCGCCACCGCCGGCGCTGTTGTTGTTGAGCTGATCTGAGCTAATTAGCTGATGATCACTTCCAGGCCCAACCAGATTCGTCGCCAGGGAGTTGTTCGTCGAGACGACCGACTCTGAGAAGGGCTTCAGCCGCTCAATCAGCGTCTGCTTGGCGCCGGACACGGGCAGATTGCGGCGCTTCAGCTCCGCCTTCAGGTCGCTCACCTTCATGTCCTCCAGCTTGGAGATGATCTTCTTCACCTGCTGCTGCTGCTGCTGCTGATTCTTATTTTCAGTGCCGCCGCCATTTTGGCCGTTTCCGTTCTGGTTGCCGTTGATGCCACCGCTGAAGCCGCCGCCGCTGTTGAGACATGTTATGATGTTGGTAGTTTCCACCGTTTTGATGCTGTTCGGTTGAAGTTGTTGCTGGTGCTGGCTGCTGCTGCTGCTGCTCAAAGGCGTTGAAAGGCTGATGGCGGCGGCGGCATCTTCCTTCAGCGGTGAGGACTGCCTGCTGTGATTCAACATGTTGGATTGCTGCTGCTGCTGCTGCTGCTGCTGCTGTTGAAAGCTATTCAAGGCGTTGTTGTTTGCAGTTGTGCTGGTACTGCCGTTGCTAGCGGCGGCGATGTTCACCGCTGAGGCAGGCGATGAGAGCGGCATCGTCTCATCGTCAAAGAACAGCGTCTTGCCCTTGCTTGAGGAGACATCACCACCGGCCTGCTGCTGCTGCTGCTGGCTGCTGCTCCTTACCCATCAATCGCCTGGTGGTGAGTGCATCGCCACGTCAGCAGCAGCGCTGAACATGTTCATCGGTGAGCCTTCCTCCATCATGCACTGCAAAGGAAGAGGCAGAAAAAAAGTTAAAAATCTTTGTTACAAAACCAATCAAATTTTAGTTACCTGAGCGGGCGTCATGTGCGGGTACTTCTGCTGGCACTCCAGCTGCCACTGGAGGAACATCTGCTGCTGCTGCAGCAGCAGCTCGTAGGAGGTCTCACTGTGCAGCTGACTGGCGCTCGACTGCTTCTTCACATTCGGTGGACCCTGTGAATCAAAACAAAAATGTAAGTCCACAAACTCCACAACAGGAAAAATCCAAATAAAGGCCTCGCCTACCGTATACTCGTGAAACTTGATGATTCGCGTCTTTGGCTGACTCTTCGACTTGACCTTCTTCTTGACGATGGACACCTTCTGCTGCTGAGCTGTGGCTGATATTGCTGCTGCCATTGAAGGCGGCGGTGGTGGTGGTGGCGGCGGTGGTGGCGGCGGTGGGGGCGGTGCTGACATTGGAAATGATATCGTCTGGCCACCAGACGACCCACTGCTGCTTGGTCCAATGGGCGTTGTGAAGGGGCTGGCCACCAATGGGCGAAAATCGCCAAAGGCTGGCGGCGGTGGCTGAGGCTTAGAGCCGCCCATCGTGTGCAACTGTACTGCATTGCTTGTGGTCTGGTGGAAGTTATTGTTGTTGGTCAAGTTGTTGCCCTTGCCTCCCTTGCCCTCCTCCAGTGAGCTGCTGGCGACCGGAGCCGTGGTCAGAAAGAAGGTCGTCGTCGTCGTCGTCGTGGTGGTCTGGGGCGAGGTCGTTGGAAAGGAGGTCGTTTGGAAAGGAGGAAAGTGAAGAGGAGGAGGAGGAGGAGGAAGAGGAGGAAGAGGGCGGCGGCGGTGGCAGGAGAATGTACGTTGTGGTGGGAAGATGACCTGCAGTTGCTGTGCTTGCCGCCGGTGGTGGAGCCCAGCGGAGCCGCCGCTGCCACCACAGTGAGCGTCTTGGCCGTCTTGGTCCCCGCCAGAGTTGAAGCAGAAGGAAAAGAAGAAGGAAAAGAAGAAGACGAAAACGTCTGCAGGTTGTGATCTTGAGGTATCGATAAAATCTGCTGCTGCTGCTGATGTTGACTGCTGCCGTCGGTGATAAAGTGAAAAGAACTGTTGTTGCTTCCGCCACTTGGAGTGGTCAACTGGTAGGCGGCGGCGTTGTTGTTGTTGTTGTTGCTGGTCACATGCTGCTGCTGGCTATGGTGAAGGCCACTACCGAAAATGGTGGCGCTGGTCTGCTGTTGCTGCTGCTGTGCTGCTGCTGCTGAAAGGGCGAGGGAGCACTGTCGGAGCTGCTCTCCTCCGGCGGCTCAAAGACGAACCGCTTCGGCGGGTGCTTCACCACCTCGCCCTCGCAGGTCTTCTTGAAGGTGATCGCCCCCTCCTTGATCGCCTGCTCCAGCGACCGGTCCTCCGGGTGGAGGATGTTGCCCTTGATTAGCTCCAGGGGGCCGGGCCGGGCGGCCAGCCGCTCGTTGAGGTCGTCGGCCAGGCGGGCCTTCTTCAGCCGGCGCTGCTGCTCGTAGGCGCCCGGGTCGAAGGCGTCTGCTCCTCGAGGATGTGCTGCTGAATCAGCTCATCCCGCGGCGGCCTCCGCTGAATCTTGTGCTTCAGGTAGTCGCCGGTCTTCGCCCGCTCCAGCTTCAGCCTCTGCTCGTAGAAGGCGGGCGAGGATTTGGGCGCTAAAATAGAGAGAAAATTAAAATTAGAAAAAAACCTAACAAAAAGCTCCAACAAAACTTACGCGGAAGAATGCCCTGGTCGACGAGGACGTCAATGGGCCGCCGCTGCATCAGCTTCACCTTCAGCGACTCCTTGTTCTTGACCATGCAGTTGGTGAGCGAGGCGCAGTCCACCACTGACTGCGGCGGCGACTGGCTGGGCGGCAACGGCAACAGAATGCTGCTGCTCGAATCGGGAGCAACCGTAGCCGGAGATGAACCGCTCGCCATCGTCTGCAAACTCTGACTGGCGTCGCCGACTTCATTCATCGTGGTCGATTCTGGTGGGGGATTCTGTCTGCCGCTGAGCTGCTCAGGTCAAAAGTCAGCCGAAGGATAGAAGGAAGGGAAAAAAGAAATTGGTGAGCTTCTGCTAGAGAACTGAGTGTGTGAAGGAGGAGGAGGAGAAGGATGAGAGGATCAAGAGGGGAGATATGTGTGAGTGTGTATGTGTGATGGGATGAGTTCAGTGAGTGCCAGTGCCAAAGAGTATCAAAGAAGAAGAAGAAGACACTAAGAAGACGACATTTCGCTGTGGCTTTCAACTGTACTGACTTGACTGTGGCAGTAGCAGCCAAATAGTCAAAGTGAGATGAAAAGAGTCAACTAAACTGAAAATACTTCTCCAGGCCAGCAACGGCAGCAGCCTCTTCTTTCCGATCCTTCAGGCTTTTAACAAATCTCTTTCTCTCAGCTCAGCTCAGCTCAGCTCAGGCACTCTCTCTAATAATATTCAGCAGCACTGTACCGAGTGAGCAGGCGGCGGCGGAGGCAGCATCAACAGCTCTTGGCAAAGCTCTATGAGCACAATTTGGCAAGCTCCCAGAATGACATGACATGGGCAGAGGGAGAGAGAGAGAATCGAGCAGGAAAATGCCTCATAGCTGCTGCTGCTGAATCTGCATCCGTGAGTGATGCAGGCAGAACTTGCCGGATGATCAGTGTGTGTCTGTGGTGCATCAGCAGCAATCTTTCGGGTAATGATTGCTGGCGGCAGTCACTCACATGCACACATACTCAGAGCAATCAGCTAACCGCAAAAGTGGGAGAGAAGAAGGGAAAGAGAGAAAGAGCCGCCGCCATCATTAGCAGCAAAATCAGGATCATCATGAACGCTAAGACACACACACACACACACCACCATCTGTGTAACACCAGCACCACCACCACCAGGTAATTGGAGAAAGAGCAAAAAGTAGTGGAGTGAAGAAAAAAAACTGCTGTGCTTTTGACACCAGGCAGAATATTCTTCCTCTTTCTCTCTCACTTTCTATAGCCCCCTAATTTAAGCAGAATTGCAGCATTCGCCTGTTGCCTGCTGCTGAATGGAAAGAAGAAAGGTGATTGCATCGACAACCAACAAGATGGCTGGTGTTTGTATGCGTTACCAAGAAGAAAAAGGCAGCTTTTTAGTCTACTGCAACTCTGCAAACAGCAAAAAAGTAGGTCTCTTTTCTCAGCTGGGGCACCAATCGCACTTCCAGATCAGTGGTGTCTGTGTGATTGCTGCCCCAGCAGCAGCAGCAGCAGCAGCTTGTGCGTTTAGCGAACCGAGAGAAGTGAATGAAAAGTGAGCTAGAAAAAGAAAGGAAGTGGAAGCGAATGAAAGTTTAAACTTTACAAACAACACACACACACAGCACATCAGCGGAAACCTAAATACAAAAACGAGTGAATCAGTGTACAACTGCCAGTCAGCAGGCAGGCAGCTGCGATTGCCTGCTGAAAATAGCCCTCAGCAGCATTTGAGAATACAACGCGCTGTACAGCAAGAAAAATAGGCTGCTGTTGCAGTAAGAATCAGTGCTACTCTGGACAGTGTGTTACCACCACCACCACCACCACCACTGATATTACTGGTTCAGTAGACACTGCACACCTCAGGAAAGACAGTGGCACACTGTACGACGGCGCTGGTACAGCACATACACACACATACCATCAACCGACGCCCGATGCATTGGGAAAAGAGTAGGCTCATTGAGTATTGCCGATGGTTGCAATCAAGCAAGAAGGGGAGAAAGAAGAGACTGCCTGTGGAGCTGACAACTGAGAAAGAGAAACCACTCGGTGCAAGTACACCAAATAGCTAATTACGAGCGATATTTTCAGATGTTTTTCTCCTGCCTATCCTGTGCCTATGAAGTGCTGAGAGTTGTTCGAGGGTTGCACAGCTCTGTCACACTAATGAAGCGTGCTTGGCAGTAGCAGCAGCAACAGCAGCAGCTAATTAAACTGTCGGCCTTTTAAATGGTGGCAGTAGATTCGACAGTCTGGCATTCTTGCGCCAACTGATGATAAAGATCAACAAATGATAATTCAAAGCTAGAATCGCTCGTGAGGATTACCTCGAAATGATCATGCAGTGACAGGCTGTGCACACCAGTTGCACCAGCAGACGAAAAGAGCACCCAGTAATTGATGTGCTCGCTTCTGCTGATACAGTGGAAAAAAGAAATGAGAAATGATAATCAATTCAATGGAGGACGATGAAGTGATTGAGCAGTGAAAAGTGTCAGAGCTAAATAGATCGAGACGGCGCGCCGAGAGAGAGCGGTGCCATTACCATTACCAACAGCAGCAGCAGCACCGCCAAACCTAAAACAAAAAAATGTCGTTCTCTTTGACAGGATGATCGTACTTACCAAACTTTGGCGTAAAAATAGTGCAACTGGTGCTGGTGCTGGTGGTGGATATTAAGCGCTCGGTGAAGTAAGAACAATTTCACTTGATTCAAGAAATTTACATGACACAGTTGACAAAACAGTTCCCTGGCGCTTGAAGAGCGCCCCTGTGGCGGCAGAACGAGAGAGAGAGAAAGGAAAAGGGAAAGGAGTGCGAGAGAACGAGATAGACGAAGATAAACAGACGGAGAAAGTGCTGGTGATGATGATGGTGGTGATGGTGAAGGCGGCGGCGGTGGTGGTGGTTGCAAATTTAGCAGATAATTTGAATGCTTGTTGGGGTTGTCTGGTCGTAAACAACAAAAACGGATGATGATAATGATGAAGATGAATTAGAAAAGAGTGGTACTTCAAACAAATACGACGGACACTGATTCGGGGGTTCTACTTCAGGCTTTTCAAAGAAGACCATAAACCGGCAACCAGAATTTCGAACTTTGACTGAACTGGTAAATGCTTTAACGACAGCAGCCTATTCTCTAGTGGTGGGCTGTTTGGTGGCCAGTGAAGGGATTCGTTGCCCAACCAGGATCCGCAACATCGGTGATGATAATTCGGTGTTCTTTGTGCAACAACAACAACAGCAGAAGCAGCAGCAGCAAAACGTCGATGAGATGAGTAGAAGAGGAAAAGAGTAGAAGAACACTGTGTGGGTTTGTTGTTGTTGCTTTCCGATTGTTTGGCGACGGCTTCGACATCGATTGTCTCGCTGAGTGGACATCGATAGAGGGTGGTCACGTGACAAAAAATTCAAAACTGATTCCAAACTGCTTTGCCGCATTCGCAACTGTCATGATTGGTAGTGACAAAAAAGAGAAGAGTCACCTGCTTGCAGTGAAAGCGCACTGGGCCTCACATCAGTCAGCTAACGGAAGAAGAGGGGGTGAGATGAAGAAACTTCACTTTCACGAAGACGCGCTTTGAAGCAAAGCTTTTGCGGCCAACTTTTCTGTTCTATTGAACATTCTTTTTTTTCTGACACAGAGATCCCACTTGCTGTTAGTCGCTCTTGCCAAACTGCCTGTTTGTCGCCTAAACCGTGTAAAGGGGAGACGATTGGTCAGTTCAGTTCAGCAATCAGCAGCTACAGGAAACTGTTGCACGAAAATCCGAAACAACAACCCATTTGCCCGTCACCAGTTTTTGCAGAAGGGTTGTTGTACAACGCTGCTCTGCCATTTGTGGTTGCGGTGCGTAGCCGAAGATCATCTGATTTTTGCCGATACACATGCTCTTTTGCTCTTTCAACGCTTTGGACCACAGATCTTTGTGAGGTAATAGAGCGGCGCGAAGCAGCGCGGTCAGAGATTCT
Organism: Tyrophagus putrescentiae; assembly: GCA_024499935.1. Classification (NCBI taxonomy): domain Eukaryota; kingdom Metazoa; phylum Arthropoda; class Arachnida; order Sarcoptiformes; family Acaridae; genus Tyrophagus; species Tyrophagus putrescentiae. Next base: position 11,483,868 of record JAMZRA010000003.1, read on the forward strand.
GTCATTCAGAAGCGTTCAGCTGAATAAGAAACTGCTTGGTTTCTTAAAACTTCCTAATTGCACTACTTGAATTCAAATTTGTGCACACTAGAATACCACTTTTCTGGAAAATCGAGAGTAAAGTGTAAGCGTAGCTTGCAGAGAGGCAAAAATTCGAGTCCACGCCGAACGAGCGGCGATGAACGAGCGACTCCAGGCAGACGCAGAACGCTGCCGAATATGTCAAAACATGCGAGCTCCATTGACAAGTTACTTTGTTAATCTGCTGTGCTGTGATCCGTACTTCCTCAGCGCCTTCGCGGTGCACTTAACTATAGGATTGCTTTTGCAGACGGCCAACATATTCATTGCCAAGCGCGGACCGGCGGCCGGCGAAAGATCCAGAGCACGCAAAGCAACACACACACGAACCAAAAAGTAAAACAAGCAGAGACTAATGATGTGATGCAAGCGAGGTAGTGGGAGTGAGGAACTCTTCTTCTTGTCTCTTGAAGCCTTCGTATTCATTCAGCGCCTACCGGTAGCCAACATTATTATAGTGGGCCTGGTAAGAGACATAACTTTTTGTGCTTGGAAAAATTGCAAGTCACAGTGGGTTTGGGGGGTGGGTGTGTTGACCATTTGCCGTAAGCAAACAAGTCAGTGCGATAGCAAAAGGGAAAAGGAAAAAAGAAGAAGAACTAATGATGGTGAATGCAAAGCGAGGGTAGTGGGGCAAGTGAAGGACAACTCTCTCTCTCTTTCTCTGTCTATCCATTGAAGGTCACTTTCTTTCATTTCAAGCGCACACCAGAGCCAACAGTTGATTCATTCAGTTGACTGGGTAAGAAGAATATAGACTTTTATTGCTGCTTTGGAAAAAAATTGATAAGTCATCAGTGTGTTTTTGGTGTGTGTGTGTGTGTGTTTTGAATTTTCGTTAATCTAAAAAAGTCAGTGGCGAGTAGCAAACAGGGAAAGGACACTCGAAACAAACGAAACATTGAGTGGGTGCTGGGTGGACTGATTTGAGAGTGGGAGTGCGAGGTAAAAAGCTTTCAGCAGCAAAACATGGTTTAAGCTGATTTTTAGATTTTGGTGGTGGTGGTAATGATAGTGAGTTTTTTTCAAAAACAGTTGCTGCTGAAGTTGCTGAGAGTTTTGAGCTGTGTGTGTGTGTGTGTGTGTGACAAAGAAAGTTGGAAAGTGCACAAAGTTTTTTCTGGGTTCTCTTTGAGTGTGAGTGAAAAGACTCAACGCGAGAACAACACTTTTTAGCTACTAGCAGGAGTAAAAAGGTTCAAAGTTAGAAAAAGAGACGAAACAACAGAGAGTTGAACAAGAACAGATTGCGAAAATAAAGTTGCTGGTGGTAGTGACAAAAGAGAGAGAAGACAAAAGGAAATGAGAGAAGAGATGTGTATCACAACTGAAGAAAGTAACAAGTAGACAAAGACGAAAAAGGTTTCAGAGGCCAAGAAGAAGGAATAGGTTACACAGTCAATGATGATGATGGTGGTGGTGGTGGTGGTAGTGAGATCTGGCAAGAAAAAAAGCAAAAAGGTAATCGGACAGAGGTGTTGGCCAGTAATCTTTGTTTTTGTTGAAAATGTGAAGAGAGGAAACAGTTGTTTGTGCTGGTGGTAATGGAGGATTCCAAAAAGTACTGCTTCAATGCAGTCGATTCTGCTGAAGTTCTTTTTTGCTTTGTTGTTGTAAAAGTACGTATTCAAAGAATAGAAGATGCAAACATTATTGTTATTGTTGTGATAACATTAGTGTAAATAGAGAAAAGGTCTGTGTTTGTGTGTCATTTCGGGAGAAAAAAGTGAGACAGGGGCAGGGAAAACATTGGCATAAATTACAAGACAAAGGAGAAAAAAAGAAGAATATTCTTTGGTTGAAGAACATACAGAGAATTGAATAGAATAGTAATTAGCATATGTGGTAATAATAATAATGGTAATGGTAATGGTAGTGGTAGTAGTAAAATAGAAAGTTTATTATTATTCAAAGGAAAAGAGAGTAAAATAAAGAGTGAGTGAGTGAAGAAAAGAGGAAAAAGAGAGATATAAAAAATATTCAAGGATACAAAACTAAAGCTGAAAAGATTCAAAGAGAGGAGCAAAAAGAGGTGAAAGTCAAAGTGAAAGTAAAATTGTGAAGGTGAAGGATCGATCGAAAACGAGCGAACAAGCTAACCGACAGACCGTGAAGTGAAGGAAGTGGGATGAGGGAAAAGCGAGGAGACAGAGACGGTCGGAGAGCAGAGCAGAGAGAGAAATAGAAATGAGAAAAGGCAAAACAAATACAAAAATAGAAAAACTTATTAGAAGAAGATTAAAATATAGAGTTCGATAGAATAGATAGAGATAGAAAGAAAGAGATAAAATAACATTAGTAGATAATAAAGAATATAGTAGAATTATCCTGAAAAAGGTGGGAAAATAAAAAGTGAAAAGAGGAGAGGAAAAGGAAAGGGAAAGAAAAGGTAACAAAAGCCTTTGAGTGAAGTGGAGTGATAGTTGTGGTTGTGGTTGTGGTGGTTGAAGTGTGTGGTAACAAGAGTTGGGAGTAACGAAAAGGATAAAAAAGGAGGAGGAGGAAAAAATAAAATTGTATGAAAGAAGACTTTTTTTTCTGTGTTTTGCATCACCTAAATTAGTTCATTAGTAGTTCATTCACTCAGTCAGTCATTCACTGATTAGCTGTAGGGGTGATTAGTAGAGATAAGAAGAAGAAGAAGAGGTACTAATCTTCAGGGTTCTCACAAGTCTGCCAAGAAGAAAAAGTGCTCACTCAGTTTCTCCAGAGAAGTACACAGTTTCTGCACATCTTTGAAAATTCAAAGTTCTACTTCTCATCTTTTTGTACTGTTGAGGTTTTGTATTATTAGCTGTTAGTTGTTTTTTAATTTTTTTTTCTTTACCATGAGAGGTTTCACCTCCTGTTTCAGTTGACACATGACACTGATAAGCCGACGTTGGCGGAGGAAGAGGTGCTGGAGTTGTTGGAGTTCAAGCTGAGACTGTCAAACTCATTGACCAGCTGCTGGAGTTGGGGCGGCGAGTGAGACTCGGTGGAGCTGTTGCTGGTGGTGGAGAGCGAGGGTGAGGACATCGAGGAGAGCGAGAAGGAGGAGGAAGCTGAGGAGCAGAAGATCGGCATTACCTCCGATTCGGCTCCTCCTCCGTTGGTGGTGGTGGTGGTGGTAGCGGAAGTGGGCGTTTTTCCACCACTTCCTCCTCCTCCTCCGATTTCGCCCAGTTCGCCGAGGATGCTGCCCAAGCAGGCATTAACAGATGCTGAGTTGTTGGTCGTGGTAGCCATGGCCGTCGTTCCATTCTCCTCCGGACTGATGCTGAAGATCTCGTCCCAGAGACGCTCGGAAAGGAGGGCCAGCTGGGCGTTGTCCAGCAGGCCTAGCTGGTTTTGCTGCTGCTGCTGCTGCTGCTGATGCCCATTGGACTTGCCACTCTGCTCTCCGAAAGGATCACCAAAAAGAAGAAGGTTCTCAAAAGCGTTGCCGAGGTTTCCACCACCACCATTTTCGAAGCCATTCAAATCCATCTTTTTTCCTGTTCCATTCATCAGTCCACTGTTGCTGCTGCTGCTGTTGCTCGACGCCCAAATGTTCGATGCAGGCTGATCCAGCTGCTGAGAGTGCTGCTGCTGCTGCTGGTAAACACTCGAATTGATTAGGTTGTTGTTGTTGTGGCTGCTGTTGCCGTTATTTCCATTGCTGCCATTACTGAGGCCAATCTTCCAGCAGCCCTCAAGGTCGGCAAAGTCAAGCAGGTCAAGGGCGGTGGGCTGTTGGCCGTTGCCAAGGAGGGCGTGGTAGGAGTGCTGCTGCTGCTGCTGCTGCGGTGGTGAAGGTGTTGAATTTGAATTAGCAGAAAAGAAGTTGCTGTTATTTGGCGAAGTGGAGCCGCCGCTGCCGTTTCGAAGTGCCTGCTGATGATGAAATGCCTGCCTGCTGCTGCTGCTGCTGATGATGATGATGAAGTGCCTGCTGCTGTCGGTGTTGTTGGTTGTTCTGCTGCTGCTGCTGCTGATGATGATGGTGATTGATCATTCCGTTTCCATTCACCGACCAGCTGTGCTGTCCTCCTCCTCCTCCTCCTCCTCCGAGAATACTGGAACCGTTCAAACTTTTTAGATGCTGCTGCTGCTGCTGCTGCTGTCCAAGCTTTGCTCCGTGACTTGCTCCAAACAGTCCAAAGTCGGTGGGCGAGCCGTTTCGGTGCTGGCTGCCAATGCTGTTTCCATTGCTGAGACCGCCGATGCTGATCACTCCATTGCCATTGCTGCTGCCGCCATTTTTCTTTCCACCACCACCGCCGCCACCATTGGTTTTAAGTTTAGTCGAGCCAAACTTGGTCGCTGCAAAGGCGGCCGTGGTGAAGGTCACCGGATGCTGATGCTGTTGCTGTGGCTGCTGATGGTGGTGGTGATGGTTTTTAGCAGCTGGGCTCGGCAGAACTGCAGTTGCAGTCGCCGAACTGGGCAAGTAGGCGCTCAACGATGGCGGAGAGGGAAGAGCCGCCGGAGAGACAGGAGACGGCAGAAAACCGTTGTTTTGCTGTGGTGCTGATGGTGGGCTGATGGGAGTTCTGGGAGTTCGGCAGATGGTGGTGCAGTCCATTCAGGTGATGCTGATTATGCTGCTGCTGCTGCTGCCTGCTCGACGATAGGCCTAAAGCACTGGGCCTCAGGGTTCAAAGTGGTACTTCCAAGGGGCTCGACGGCACCTCCATTGACAGCAGCAGCAGCAGCAGCTGCCACGCCCCCATTTCCTCCTCCATTTCTCGTGCTGTACAGCAGCTTCACCGGACAGCCCTCCCTCAGGCGGTAGCTGACCTCGCCCGGGTCGACCCAGATGGTCAGCTCGTGGGGCAGCGTCTCCTCGATGTCCAGCAGCTCATGCCCGCCTGGTAGGCGGCCACCTCGAAGACGGCCCGCTCGAGGGGCGGGGCGCAGCGGATGCAGCGGTAGGCGGAGCCCTTGCTGGGCGCCTCGGGGTACCAGTGGCCGGCGAACTTCGCCTTCAGCGTCGCCTCCAGCTCCTCGCCGAACTGCGCCACCCGCCGGCGGGGCAGCTTGTTGAAGAGGAAGGAGATGAGGAAGCGAAGCGCCACCTGCACCTCCACGTGCATGATTGCTTAGGCTACTGTGTGTGTACTTAGTTTGGAGCAGCTTCAGATCCTGTTTCAGAGTTTTTTTTCCGGAGTTTTCAGCTTAAAATGCAGAAGTGCTGATGTGGCATGTTCTTTCTTTCCTGTAGCTGTCCTCTGGCTAGTTTTTCAAAGAGGAGGACAAGAAGTGTCTGTCTGTCTGTCTGTCTGTTCGATCTGAAGGGATAAGTGGAAAAAAGTGGGAAAAAAGCTGTTATTAATCAGAGTGAAAAGTGTCTGTTTGCTTTCGTTTTCACTAATAGAAAGAATTGGTTTGAAGAATGGAAGTTCAGTGGAAAAAGAGGGAATTGCTAAAATTGATCATTAGACATTCGGGGCCTTTCACTTTCTCAGAGTAAATAGACGGCGACAGAAAGTAAAAGCAAAAAAGCAAAAGTGAGACACTCTGCAAACACTAATGAAGAAGATGAAGAAGGTTGAAGTGATGGCAAACACACACACATCAGAAATAGAAGAGGGAGAGCCCGAAATAAACAAGAGAAAATGAAAATGAAGAAGAGAAGGAGAGGAGTCTCGCTGGCAGCAGCACTTTTTTGCTGGCTCTTGTTTTCTATCTACTGCTCTACTGTGTGTGTGTGTGTAAATGAAAGACGTGTGTGCTGATCGGCTAAAAATATCAGTGCAGCAAAAGAAGATGAAGAAGAGAAAGTGCACCAAAACGATGAGGACTGAGGACTGTTGTGGATGTTGGTGCTGGTAATGATGATGATGATGGGCTCATTCTCTCATTCTCATCTTATTCTGCCAGTGACAACATCCTCAGCCTAGCAGACCGTGTACAAATGCAAATCTTTCAGACGAGACTTTTAAAAAGCTGGCATCACACCAAGCACATTGACAAAACAGTGTTTTGAAAACACAACAGACAGAATTGAAGTTTTAGAGACAGAAAAAGAAGCATAAAAACCAAAGCAGAAAAGTCAAATATTTTCATTCATTTCTCATTCTGGCTCTGAATGTCACCACAGAGAGAACTCAGCAGTCTGCAGAGAAGTGCACAACAACCAAATATTGAAAAGGCTTTATCTAAAGTGTAGCTAGTGCCTCTGTCAGAGATTGATAGCAGATGTGCCTCCGCCTGCAGGCGGCACTTTTCAGCCTGAAAGCCTGAGATGAGATGGCCCTTTTCTGGTGGTGCACAAATAAAAAGAAAAATCTTGCTAAATAGTCAGAGCCAGAGTGAGAAATGGATCGAGGGTGAGCTATATTTTTGACTGATGATGATGATGATGATGATGATTCGGCAGTAGAAGTAGTAGTTCATCACCATCTAATCAAAGTAAGTGCTGCCGCTGATGATGATGTGCTTTGTGCACAGTCAGGCAAAAAAAACAGTGACATGGACAGAACAGTGCATCCTCTTTGTGCAAGCAAAACGAGAAGCAGAGACTTGCCGAGCTAGACACTAAATTATCACTTTCCCTGATCTTGATAATTCCACTTGAAGACACACTTACCCTCAAAATTAAGTATACGAAGATTCTTCAAAAACCCAAACCAAGCGACGATTAGTATTTGTTATTATTGGCACTGACAATTATTGCTACGGTAGTAGTAGTAGAATGAAACTTTACGGCTTGAAAGCTGTGCGCAAAAGAAGAAGAAGAAGACTGGATGGGATAGGATGAAAAGAGGAAGAAGAAGATCACACACCGATGAGATGAGAGGATGATGAGAAAGAAGAGAGAAAGGTTAAAGCTGCTCAAAGTTCAAAAGATGTTTCGGCAGATGTCCCCGATGGTTGAAGAGGTGCTGAGAAGAAGAAAAAACTGCAGTCTTCTTTCCGTCAGTTCATTCTGAGTCCTTCCTGCACGTCGTACAGCGGATGAATGCTGCCTTCTACTTCTTCTTCGTCGTCGTCGTCGTCGTCGTCGTGTCTGCTGTTCCTCTTCTTACTCGCACTCGGTCTTGGCGCCAGGATTCACTCATGAGAGAAAAAGGGAATCGTCTCTCTTCTAGCGCATGTCCGACCCCATCATCATGTTCCCTGTTCGGTGGCGCACAGCCGAATTCGGTCAAGAATAGTAGCGGGAAGGCAGTGAGGCAGTGTGCCACTACTACTCTGTTGCACTGCTCTTAGCACTGTGTCATTGAAACTGCTGCTGCTGCTGCTGCTGTACAGTATACTGCTGCTGTACAACATTTACTGTACAGCAGCAGTGTTGTACAATGTTGCAACGTTGAAACGTCCTCCGTGCCCGTCGTCGCCGAGTCCGCCGCCGCCGCTCTCTCTCTCTCTCTCTCTCTCTGATCCAGAAACAAATATAGTGCCTTGCTGGTGCTGCTGCTGCTGCTTGTGATTGACGTCATTGGAATGGTGCTCTGGTGGCTGCTCTTCTCTGTCGATTCGACACTGCTAACTCGATTAGAGTCGGGGCTCTGTGCTGCTGCCTATGTAGTTTGACAGCGGCCGTGGCCACTCTCTCTCTCTCTCTCTCTCTCAAGGTAATGGTATAGAGCGCAATGGAGGTCACTAGTGCACCGCTGGTGGTCCTGGCAAATGTAGGCCAGACCAGCACCACTGCAGCAACCAGAAATCTCATTGAAGAAGGGGGTTTGGGCTGCTGCTGCTGCTGCTTCCTCTAACCCAAAAGAAGTGGCCTCACTCTGGCGTCAGGGTCACGTCACCTCTTCACTAAAAGATGATGATGTGAAGTGCACAGAAAGAAAAAGTTACAGCGTGTGCAATACATTCACACTCACAATGCACAATGCCCAATGTGTGTATGTACAAACATTAATGAAGCTGCGGATTCTGCCTCTGCTGCTGCTGCTGCCATTACTGAGCGACATTACTGCTCTGCTACTTTGTACAGCTACAGCTACTGCAAAAGTTTGTTGAGCTTCGAGAGAAATCTTTCCCTCCCTCTTGAGGAAAGCTTGAAGAGAGAGCCAGAGGAGGAGGAGAAGGGGACACGCTCAATGCCAAGTTCTTGCCATTGACATAGACACTGAGCTGGATAGAATGAGAATGAGAAGAAGAAAACGGTGACTTTCCGCTTGCACACTCGGCAATGAATCAATTGGCAGGCAGGGAGGCAGGGAGGCAAGGAGACACAATGTAAAGAAAGAGGGAGCAATGAATGAAAGAAGAGGAGCCAGAATTTAATTTCAGACAAGGGCAATGAATGGATGGATGGGATGGGATGGGATGGGAAGATGCACTTTTGGTCTTCACCATCACCCACAGAGAAATCCAATCGGTGATGCTGTCAGTGGGCGGACAGCAGTGGGTCGAACTGTGCCTCGAAGCAGCCGACAGGCCTTTGCTTTCGGACAGGGCGAGGACATTAATTAACGGCGGCGGCAGAGGAGGAGGAAAATGGAGACAATTGGCGAGGGGTAATTGAAGAGGAGGAAGAGGAAAGCAAATCGAAACCGCTACAACACCACCACCACCAGCTTGATTGCAAAACAAGAAGAAAAAGAATCGCTCTGACCTTTTGTCCAGTTCTTTTCATTCCTTCATTCAGCTTCAGTACTGCGGACAGTAAAGGTCACACCCTGTACAGCTAAACAAAAGAAGAAAGCAAAAGCAAAAGAAAACAAAAGAGCCTCTGATCCAGAAATCGCGCGGAGGAGCAGGTGCAAGCGGTCCAATAAATCATCACCATCATCAGCATTTCTCACTAATGAGCTGCTGCTGCTGCTGCACTGCGCTAATTAATTGGCACCACCACACTGAACTGAACTGAACTGAACTGGAGGGCACTTGAGCCCTGTGACGGATGTCCTTTCGGTACAGCAGCCAGCCACCGTACAATAATAATAACAAAGCCATACATCAACAGCAGCATAACACATAACAAGGGCAAGACAATAGAGCAGTTTGAGATAGAGAAAGAGAGCACAAATTGGGCGTCTGGTACAAGAGCGCGCAAGAGAGGAAGGGTATTCTGCAGCAGCAGCAGCCCTCTAGTTTGCCTACCGGCTGCCGTCTGCTACAATCGCCGCCGCCGTCGTCGTTACCAGACCAGAAAAAAGGAAGAAATAACGGTCACTGTGTGCGAGTGCGAGTTTGCAAGTCAGCATGAGAGCTGAAGCTGCTGAAGCTCTGCCGCAAAGGGCAAACCAGCGGCGGCGAGTATCAGAGTCTGTTGAGTAACTTGCAGCGTCTATGCAGGAAAGCAAGCACACGCACCGTTGCACGGGAAAACGTTGCAGAGGCAGAGGCAGAGAGAGTCTGACTGAACCCAAAGGATAAACAGTTGTTTTGAGGTGCTGCTTTAGCAGCTGCAGCAGCAACTTTTGGCAAAGGAAGAAAAAGAGAGTGGAGGTTGTTGTTGTTGTTTCTCCGGTGTGTTTTACTCATTGTCTTTCCTGACCTGCATCCCATTATCCACTATCCGCCTCCGTCTTCTACGTCTTCAGACTTCTGTGTTATCTTCGCCGGCTGTTGCCGGGTGCTCTTGTTTTGTTGGTGCTGTTTTGTTTTCATGTTTTACTCTTCAACGAACACGGCCACCAACAACACACCCTCCATTACCCTCACCCTCATCCGCATCACCATCACCACCACCACCGCCGCCGCCGCCGCCGTCATCAATGGTACTGAAGACGGGCCTGGAGATACCCACGATGATGATGACTGAAGCTGGCGAGCGAAATGTGCGCATTCTTCTCGTGGGTGAAAGTAAGTGCTGCTGCTTCTTTTTCGAAACGAGATTTCAGCTCTAAATCTTCCCTTTCTTCATTTTCTGTAGGGGGCGTCGGCAAGACGTCCATGATCTACTCGCTCGTCTTTGAGGAGTTCTACGAGCAGGTGCCGCCAAAGTGCGAGGAGATCACCATTCCGCCGGAGGTGACGCCGGTGCACATCCCCACCGAGATCGTCGACTACTCGGGTAAGGTTTCATCTTCATCTGATGATGATGATGATGATGATGATTAAAAGAAGTTCGTCATCACCAAACGTTCATTTCAGCGCAAGAGCAGACGGAAAAGGAGCTGGTCGAGGAGGTGAAGAAGGCCAGTGTGATATGCATAGTCTACTCGGTTGACAATGAGGTCTCCATTGATAAGGTAAGTGTCGAAGTTGTTGCTTTGGTTTTTCAGTTCTGTTAATCTGTTTATATCTTTGATCAGATTTCTTCCTACTGGTTGCCATACATCCACCAGACGCTGGGCGAAGACCACGACACGCCGGTTATTCTGGGTACGATAGGAATCACCTCTTTTGATAATCACCACTAATTACACATCTTTTACATCTTCTCCACAGTGGGAAACAAGTCAGACCTGGTGGAGTACACCTCCATCGACTCGGTGCTGCCACTGATGAACCAGTACAAGGAGATTGAGATTTGCGTCGAGGTAGGGCGGTGGTGATGGTGGTGTTTGATGCTGTCAAGGTCAAAACTTCTCATTTCGAACTTCATTTTTTAACAAAAAACAGTGTTCAGCAAAAAAGCTCGACAACCTCTCGGAGATCTTCTACTACGCCCAGAAGACGGTCCTCTACCCGGTGACGCCCATCTACTACCCCGAGGAGAGAGATGTAAGTGCGGTGGAATGAATTTTCCTCAAATTCACCCCCAAAACTTCCTACTCCTCTTCCCTAGCTCTCCGAGAGTTGCAAGGTGGCGCTGAAGCGCGTCTTCAAGCTCTGTGATCTGGACAACGACGGCGTGCTGAACGACTTTGAGCTTAACCAGTTTCAGACCTTCTGCTTCGGCTCCTTCCTCCTCAGTCAGACGCTGGACGAGGTGAAGTACATCCTCAAGAGCATCATCCCCGATGGGGTCTTCGACAACGGCATCACCCTCTCCGGCTTTCTCTTCCTCCTCACCTTCTTCATCCAACGGGGCCGCCACGAGCTGATCTGGATCGTCCTGCGCAAGTTTGGCTACAACAACTCGGTCGGCTTCACCGAGGAGTACCTCCACCCGGAATCTCCGTCCCTCGAGGGTCGACGGTGGAGCTCAGCCCCAAGGGGTACTCCTTCTTCACGGCCTCTTTGAGAAGTTCGACAAGGACGGCGATGGGGCGCTCTGTCCGGCGGAGCTCTCCGCCTCTTCTCCATCTGCGACGCCCCGCCGAGGTGGGCGGCGGCGGACTACACCTCCGTGGTGGCCACCACTGAGAAGGGCTGGCTGACGCTGCAGGGATTTCTCTCCATTTGGGCGTAAGTGGGCGGGGGAGGAGGAGGAGGAGTTTTGGAAGTTTCTCCTCTTTTTTTCTTGGGAAGATTCTTACTCTGTTTCTTCTTCTTCTTCTTCTTTCTTCACTTCAGACTGACCACCTCCATCGAGCTGAAGGAGACGCTCAAGTACCTCGCACAGTTCGGCTACATGGCCACCTCGGGCGAGAAGAACCAGATATCGGCGCTCTATGGTGAGAAGACCGAGGCTATTCTTCCTAAAAGAAAAGATTCATCTAAACAAACTTTTGTTTTCAGTGACCAAGGACAAGCGCATCGACCTGAGCGAGAAGCAGACCTCGCGGAACGTCTTCTTCTGTCGGCTGATTGGCCCGCGCAACGCCGGCAAGAGCTCCTTCATGAGGCGGTTCATCGGCAAGACGGGCCCTATCAGCAACTCCAATCACAACCAGTCCTCCTCCAGTGATAGTATTTACAATAGCTACGTTATCAATAGTATTCCGGTGTACGGCCAGAAGAAGTACCTCATTGTAAGTGGTGGTGGTGGGTGGTGGTGGTGGTGGTGGTGGTGGTCTTTTGATCTGTTACTTTTCTAAACTCCTTTTCTCTTTTGCAGATCAAAGAACTGGACATTCTCAATGTGAATATCCCGCTGATCGACCCGGAGCTCTTCTGCGACGTCTCCTGTCTGATGTTCGACCAGTCCGACCCGCGGTCCTTTGAGTGCGTGGCACATATCTACACGGTAAGACGGGCCGCTTTTAGTTTTCAGATACTTTTTCTTGGGCAACATCTCACTCACAATTTCAATTTCCTCCTCATTTAGAACAACTTTCAGCGGACAAAGCTGCCCATCCTCTTCGTCGCCTCCAAGGGGGACCAGCCGGCGGTGCGCCAGTCCACCGAGCTGCAGCCGGAGGAGTTCTGCGCCGCGCACAAGCTGACGCCGCTGCACAAGTTCAGCTCGCTGGTGGGCGGCGGCGGCGGCGGTGGTGGTGGTGGTGGTGGTGGTGGTTCCGGGCGCGAGCGCGAGACGAAGGAGAACATGGAGGTCTTTGAGAAGCTGGCCACCATGGCCGCCTACCCCAACCTCAACCGGCTGGTGCACCTGCTGCTGATGAAGCCGAGCAGCTCGTGGATGGCGCAGAATATGAAGTGAGTAGTGGCTTGGACTTTTGGGTTTCCATTTTCTAAAATCCCTTTTTTGCAGCCTTCTCCAGCGATGTCTTCCCCAGGACCGAGTGGCCTTCCTCCAGGCGGGCATCGGCTTCGCCTCCATGGCGCTGCTCGGCCTCTTCATCCTCCGCTTCCTCAAGAACAGCTCCTGAGCAGCATTGTCTCATTGGTTTCAAGGAGTGAAAAGTCAGTGCTACTACTTCAGACCATTATTTTTGTCTTTGATTATCAGCTTAGGGAGGCCGGTGTTTAGGTTTCTACAACTCTCTTTTTCTCTTCCTCTTTTCTACTTGTACCCCACCCCCTGGTGAATGAATTTGAGTAGTACTGTACACACGGTGGTTTTTAAGTTATCAAACACACACACACACAAGAAAGCAGGAGAATCATAATAATAAAACGTGCCTAATATTTAGAATCTCCTCCTTTTTGGGGCTTTGTTCTTTTTTTATATGAAAAAAAAAAAAAAGTTTTGTTTTACACTAGATTTGGCTGTTTGTTTTGTTTGTGTTTTGCATCACTCGACTTTAGCTGCCTCAGCTGCCGTCTTTTGTTGACCACCACCATCTTTTTCGGCGAACTTGCCCACCACCTTCTCCGCCAGCTCCATCAGCCGCCTGCAGGTCTCCGAGCCTCTGTCGCCCGCCTCGCGGTACTGCTCAATGAAGTTGAGGCCATGGTCGAGGCACTCGCCCAGCCGCGGCTCAATGGGAATGCTCGTGAGGAGGTCAATGTTGGCGTGGCGGGCCAGCTTCTCACCACCGCCCGAGGAGAAGATGTTGGTGCACTCCTGTGTGTGAGTTTGTTGTGATGATGCAATGACGCAATGATGAGTGTGTTTTGGTGTCAGCAGACTTTCAACAAAACAAAAGAAGTATAATTTGATCACTTACCGAGCAGTGCTCGCAGACGTAGCCGCTCATGTTCTCCACCAGGCCGACAATGTCAATGTTGCCCTTTCGGCAGAAGGTGATCTCCCGACGGACGTCTCCGATGGCGATGGCCTAAAACATAGTGGTTCGAAATTGATGGTTACTATCGTGATAAAAAAGAGCTCATCATCATCATCGTTTGTACCTGCGGCGTCGTCACCAGAATCGCCCCATCAGGGTTGCGGTGCTCCTGCAGGCCCTCCACCACGCTGATGTGCTCATCCGAGGTGCCCGGCGGCGTGTCCACCAGCAGGTAGTCCAGCTGGCCCCAGTTGACGTCGCCGAGGAACTGGCGGATCATGGCGTGCTTCTTCGGCCCTCGCCAGATGACCGCCGTGTCGGGACTCCGCAGCAGAAAGCCGATGGACATCACCGCCAGGTCGGGCCTGCCCGGTCGCTGGTACTTGACGGGAATCCACCTGGTAAGATACACAACAAAAACAGAAGATCAAAGTTGATCAAACCTTTTTTGCACTTTTCAGCAGTCTTACCCATCCTGACCTTGCTCGACGCCCTCCGTCGTCAGGCCGAACATTCGCGGCACACTGGGGCCGCAGATGTCAATGTCGAGCAGGCCAACCTTGAGGAGGAGGCAAAGGCAACATCGCAGAGAAGAAGAACAGGTGGTTAAAATTAGCCTTCACGTCATAAAAACGGTACAGACGATAACAACAAGCACAAAACACTTACTTTATGGCCCAGCTCTTGAAGAGAGACGGCCAGCTCACATGACACCGTCGACTTGCCGACGCCGCCCTTGCCCGACAGAATCAGTATCACATGCTTGACGTGCTCGATGCCCATGCTGTCTGGTGTCTTGGATAGCAGTGGTAGTACTCTCTCTCTCTCTCTCCTTTCTGGTCAATGATCGCTGGAACGGCTGATCTGACACGATCACATGGAGACAGTGCGCTGCAGCAGCGGCGGCGCCAGTCTGTTTTGAAGAGTGCAAATAGAAAAACTGAGAGAGAGAGAGACGCCGTACTTCGCCGGTTGAAATGGAGGCAGCGTACGGCGGAGATGGCGCTTTAATTTTTTTGGCTTTAACTTCATTCGAATTTCGAAAACAAATCGACAAAGCGATCTTTTCAGTCGTACAGCGTCGTTGCTTCTCGCTAACTTTGGTAACTACCGGTGTACGACATACGCAGGTTTTCATTCAGTATTCACGAGCGAGCCGGTTCAGTTCACTCAGCGAACCAGGTGGCAATTTCCCCTCTTTCTTTCTGGTACTACTGTGGATGGCAATGACCCAGGACGGACAAAAAGAGAGGCCACAAAGTCCAAGGACTTTTGCACTATTACTAATCAAGCGAGCCACTGCGCTTTTGACGCCACAGTTGACAACAATCATCAAGCACAACAACCGTCATCGGATACATCTAATTAAGAGTTCCTTCATCCTCCGTCACCATCGCGCTCATTATTCCCCCCCTCTCTCTCTCTTTTCGCCGCCGCCGCCAGCCAGTCTGCATCCGCTGCTGTACGCTGCTGCCTTCTCACTGTAACAATCTCCAACAACAACAACAACGGCCAACAACGACCAACGAAGAAGAAGTAGAAGTAATGAACAGAAGAGAAAGGCTGCGTCAAAGAAGTAATAGAACACACAAGAGTGCGAGAGATATTGAACTGCGCAAGACAATTCCCTCGCTCTCCCTCTCTCTCTCTCACAACTGTGCTCTTTCGGGAAATCGGGATCACTTTGTGTTCTGTTCTTCTCTCCGAGACTATGAGTAAGTCTTTGCCTGCTGACTACTGCAGCTGTTGGATCCTTCCCTTCCCTTTCCTCACCTTCGCCTCTGCTCTCTCTCTTTCCTACTTCTTTCCACTTCGACGTTTTGACGTAACGAACTCCTCGCTCTTTCTCTCTCTCCTCCTCCTCCTTCTTCCCGTGTTAGCTGCTGCCTGCCTGCCTGCCTGCCCAGCAGCAATCGTCAGCCACAGCAAACTCGTCGTCGTCGTCGTCGTAGCCACCAGAGACAGCTGCTGCTGCAGCCGAGCGAGTACAGCTATCTTTCTCAGGCTCTCCTGTCTGCGTTCTACACTCACTGGCAGACAAATGATTTGCCTCTCACCCTGAAGATCAACTTGCAGTTAGCAGGCAGTTAGTTACTACTACTCTATCCATTCAGCCAGCCAGCCAGTCTCCAGTTGACTGTGAACTTCCTCTTTTTCCAAGTTTTCTCCAGTACCAACTAGCTGACTACGACGACAAACACACACACACACACTGCGACTACGACGACCACCGCCTCGCTCTCTCCTACACTCTTTCTCTTTCTCTTCTCTCTCTCTCTTCCTATCACTCAACCAGAAATCTGCTGCCTCTGCTGCCTAACTTTATTATTGGTTGGGTTACAACAAGTCACAGTCATCATTACCAACACCAACACCAACGCCAACGCCACCACCACCACCGCCGCCGTCATCATCGTCATCGCCATCAGTAACAAAACAGCACCAACAGCAACAGCAGCAAAACAGCAAACTCAGAGCTGCAGACAGACCGGGGTCGACACGATCTGTGAAGATATTATCTCTGACGGCTCACCAGCAGCAGCAGCAGCTCCTCAGCTCCTCGATCTGAGCTTTTGTGTACGGTGAAGCTCGACCTCTCTCTCTCTCTCTCACACAACTAAACACACAGACTATTCTCTCGATGCGCAGCTTACTTGCCGCTGCCGCTGCTGCTGCTACGTTCTTTTCTGCGTTTGGTGGTGGTGCTCCTTGACTCCTGTCTGTTGTTGGCTGGCTCCTAATTGCCTCCTCCTCCTCCCCTCTTACAACCTTCTTCCTCCTCTAACAATCAGACCGTTTTCTCTGGCCACAATCTACAATCTACCACAATCCACAACAACAAAACACTGATCTTGAGAAGGACGCTCCGTTGACGTCCACCACCACCACCGCCACTTCTCTTTGTACTGAGTGCTTTTATAATATAATATACATTTATCTTCTTCTGTGGTAAGTTTTTGCACTTTGTAACAGAGCATTTGCATTTGCTCTGTTGATTGTTAATTTTTTTTTAGAACTCAGCTTACCTGTTTTTCTTTCTTTCTTCCTCTTTTGTAGCACTTACACTTCTTATTTTAATTGAGATTCTTTGTGTTCTTCCTCCTTGATCGTCTCATCATCCTCTTCACCTCTTCTCCTCCTCCTCACCTTTACAAATAAACCAGTAAGCAATCATCATCAGCAAAATGATCAACGTTCAGGAGATTCGCCGTAATGTGATCAACGTGGTGAAGAACTACTCGGACGCGCAGGTGAAGGTCCGCAAGGCGACCTCAAACGAGCCCTGGGGGCCGAGCAGCACGCTGATGAGCGAGATCGCCGACCTCACCTACAACGTGGTCGCCTTCAGCGAGATCATGCAGATCGTCTGGAAGCGCCTGAACGACCACGGCAAGAACTGGCGCCACGTCTACAAGGCGCTGGTCCTCCTCGAGTACCTGATCAAGACCGGGTCGGAGAAGGTCGCCCAGCAGTGCCGCGACAACCTCTTCGCCATTCAGACGCTGAAGGACTTTCAGTACTTTGAGGACAACAAGGACCAGGGGCTGAGCATTCGGGAGAAGTCGAAGCTGCTGGTCGCCCTGCTGAAGGACGAGGAGAAGCTGAAGACGGAACGGATTAGGGCGCTGAAGGCGAAGGAGCGATTCGCTCAGTCGCAGTCGGCCATCGGCGGCGGCGGCGGCAGCCTGGAGCTGGGCGGCGGCGGCGGCGGCGGACCCGAGGGCGGCGGCGGCCTGCCCCGCACCTCGGCCAGCTACCACGAGTCGCTGTCCTCTCCAGGCAGCGGAGGCGGGGCAGCTGGGGCTGGTGCGGACGCCGCGGCGGCCCGCGCCAACCTCAACCCCGAGCTGGAGAGCGCCCGACCGCAGACGGCGGGCGAGGAGGAGCTGCAGCTGCAGCTGGCGCTGGCGATGAGCAAGGAGGAGGCGGAACAGGAGGAGCGGCTGCGGAAGAACGACGACCTGCGGCTGAAGCTGGCGCTGGAGGAGAGCGAGAAGGGCAAGGCGCTGGCCGCGGCGGCGGAGCTGCAGCAGGCCTCCCAGCAGCAGCAGGCGCCCCGTTCCGCCGTCGACGATCTACTTAGTCTGGTGCCCACCACGACTGGTGAGCCCTCGGCAGCGGCCGCCTGCGATCCCTGGGGCTCGCCGCTGAACGCCGGCGCCCACAATCACCACAATGGCCTTGCACTGGTCTCCTCATCCTCCTCCTCTGCATTTCTGCCCTCTCCGCCCAACAACAGCCGATCAGCAGCAGCAGCAGCAGCAGGTCTGCACCAGCCTCAGCAGCGACAGCTGGTCGACCCCTGGGGAGCCCCAGTTCCGACGACGACCACCTCAGCTTCCTTTGAAGCCTCCTCCTCCTCCTCTGCCTTTGATGATCCCTGGGCTGGTGGTGGTGGTGGTAATCGACCCAACTCTAGCTCGGCGCTAAACGATCCCTGGGGCGGAAGAGCAGGTGCTCAGAGTAGCACTTCGCCTGCTGCAAATGACCCGTGGAATTTGAATAATGGAGATGGAAAAACTACTGACTTTCTTGGAGGTACTGTTTTTGCATGTTCATGTCTTTTCTTATCATTTTTTTCTATCGACCACTTTTTTACCCTTTTTAGACCTAATGGAGCCGTCCTCTAGAGCACTGCCGCCTGGCATGGGCGGGCACGCCGGCGGAGACGCCGCCTCTCGGCGAACGCCCGAGAGCTTCCTCGGACCGAACTCCAATCTGGTGAACCTGGACGCACTAGTGAGCAAGACGCAGACTTGTAAGTGAAGGCACTCTTTTCACACTATTTTTCTCTTGCCAGCGATTGCACTTCTTTTCCTCACTTTTACTAATGACGACACTCAACGTTTTTTTCTAGCCACCTCACCGAACAGCAGCAATCCGTTTGCAGCGGCGCTGCCGCCGCCGAGCAATCCCTTCAACCTGGGCAAGCCTTCGCCGCCGTCGATGAATCAGCTCCGAGCGGCGCAGTCCTCCAGCTCAGTCATCATTGGAAATGGCGGCGGCAGTGGGCAGCAGCAGGCGCTGCCGCCGATGCTGCCCACCGCCTCCTCGAGCTACTCGAATGCCAATGCGCTGAGCTCACTCTTCAGCAGCTCTCCGGCACAGCCGCCCTCCTCGACGAGTCCGCTGACGGTGATGGGCCTCGGTCAGCAGCAGCAGCAGCAGCAGCAGCACCCGACGACGCTGGGGCCCTGGGGCCAGCCGGTGCAGGCAACCACCACCACCACCACCACCTCTCCGTCTGCAAACAATCCCTTTGCTATGTGATTTCGCATTTACCCTCTCCTCCTTCTCCTCCTTTCCCTCCCCACAACCGTTACCGTTTACATCTACACTTCCTCTTTCCTCTTCTTCTTCTTGTACGGCTTGACCTTGCTCTTTCCTCTCTCTCTCTCTCCCTTCCTTCTTTTCCTCTTCTACTTTTCTTTTACTCTTCAAGGCAAGCTTGTGCACACACACACCACAAACTTTCTCTCTTTCTTCTTCCTATTATATTGATCACTTCTTTCTTTCTCTCTCTCTTCTCTTCTACACACTAATCACAATCCTTTGACTATTTTGTACATATTTGTATGCTCGCTGATGATGGTACTCCCTTTCTTCCTCTTCCTCCTCCACCTCTTCGATTCTCGTTCTTTGATGATTTTTTCTGGTGACTTTGAGAATTAGATGGAGGAAGAGGAGAGGAGAGGAGATCATCATCATCAACCTGACTCCGGTGACCAACACACACACGCCCACACACCATAGTTTTGCCCAAATTAGCCTTCAACCACCACCACACAGCCACGCCCACTTCTCAGCAACAGCAAACAATCTTGGCATTTATCTCTCTCTTTCTCTTTTACTACTTCTATTTATTACCTGATTAGCCACACAATCAATCAATCAATTTCACACCCAACCACCATCCACACCACACATTTGTATACCCACAACGCTCTCTTTGTATTTTCTAATCTGATGAATTTGATCACGAATTACAAATTCTTTATATATTCTCACTTTCCACCCTTCTTCTTCTTCATCATCTTCCTCTTCTACTTTTAATTTTTATTAAAACAATTCATGGAGATTCAAAAACTGTTCTGTTGTCAGGTGTGTGGTTGTGTTTTGCCTTTCCAACTTGGAAGAGGACTTTTTTTACGGTAAACTGCTTATTCGGTAAACAACTCCTGTGAAGTTGTGTGTTTGGGTTTTGGTGACAGAAGGTAAAGGGAAAAGAGGGTTAAACACTAAAACAAGCGGGATTTTTTTGCAAAATGAAAATGGAGGGGCCGTGTTTATTAAACTGTTTTTGATCGGCAACGACGTCACTTTTGTGTGTGTTATAAATAGGTGAATACAGGGGCGACAGAAAAAAAAGAAGGTGTGGTGTGGGTGTGGTGTGTCTTTGAGGAGAAGACAAAGAAAAAGAAGAAGGTAGTGTGTGTATGTGTGGCAACAGAGAGAAGGTCATCGTCGTCGTCGTCGACTCATCATCATCATCATCATCATCTAAAAAGAATAGGAAAAAAATCATCAGAGTAAGAGACCGTAAAATCAGCCATGTAGGGTACAGTTGTTGTTGTAGTAGTAGAAGAGAAAGAAGTTGAAGCGAAAATATAAGGGGCTGCACGTCTACAGTCAAAGTGAGTGAGGGGTGTGGTGGTGGTGGCGGTGGCCATTGGTGGCAATGCTGCTGCTGCTGCTGCTGGGCGTGAAGATGTGCTCAAATGAAAAATCAGTGTGTGGTGTGTCTTGTAAAAACTGTGTTGATGATGGGCGTAAGGTGTAGGGGGATAGGAGGAAAGCTGTAAACTGTCCCAGTAGAGAGTTGCAGTCAACTCTCAGTTATCACTCATCATCACTGCCCCTCAGTTGTGAATCTTGATGGCCTTCTCGTAGTGAGTGTAGCGAGAGCGCTTCGGCGTCTTGTTCACGTGATCCAGGCCTAGCCACAGCTTGGGCGCGTTGTTGTAGGCGGTTGAATCTAAGAATAGAAAGAAAAGTGTAAAAATCACTTCAAAACTAAACACACGACTTACAGTTGATGGCGTGATCCTCCTTCTTGAAGATCTGATTCACCTCGTCGGTGATGTAGTTGACTCGCTGCGAGATGATGGCAAACTTGTACTGGAGAAAAGAAAAGAGCAAGTTAGAACGAGTCAAACTTGTACAGCAAAAACAAGCGAAAATACCTTTTCAAACTCCTTATCAGAGACGTCCAGCTTCTTTTGAATTCGCTCCTTGACAGTGACGAATGACTCGTTCTGGAGGAAAGAAAGAGTAACACCATAAATCTCAGCACAATACAACTCAAAAGCCAGTCCACACTTACATTCTTCACCTTGAGTAGAAATGGCACGCCGTAGGTCTGGTAGGACTCCTTCTGAAAGTGGGCCACCGGGAGGAGGAACTCATTCGGCTCCAGCTTCACCTGGTCGTTGGGAATCTCCTCCACGCGGTAGCTCTTGGTGCCCGCCGGGTTCAGACACTCGAGGATGATGTCATTGGGGATGATGTGGTTGATCTTGCAGCTGACAATCTCCAGCAGTCGCAGGTGGCCGCCGGCCGTCTCCGACTTGATCTTCTTCGCCGCCTCCGCAGCAGGTCGGTGACGGTGCCGGACTTGTTGGGGAAGAGCTCCATCTCCTAAAAAGGTGCAAAAGGATTAAAAAGAGTGTGAAACTCACTTACTCTCTCTCTCCGCTTACCTCCTCCTTCAGCTTGGTGTTGACGTATGTACACTTGAAGGGTCTCTTGTTCTCCAACTCGTGGATGCTAATGTTGAGCTAGGGGAACAGAAAAGTTAGAGCAAAAGTTAAACACCCCAAAACACCTCCCCACTTACATGCTGAAAGTAAATCTTCTTCGGCTGGCGGGGCTTAAAGTACAGCAGAATGTCCTTGAGGGTGCCCTCGTAGCTGCAGCGCAGCGCCCCGCCCGGCCCCTCGCGGTAGCTGCTCTGGTTCTTGAAGAACTGCAACTTCATGGGGTCGGTGCCGAGGCGCATGGCCACCGCCGCGGCGATCTGATTGTAGGTCATCTTCATCGACAGCTCGAGGAGGAAGCCCGGGTCGTTGGGGACGTTCTTATCACAGAAGAGCACCTCCACGCGGTGCAGCAGGTCCTGGAAGTACTCGAGCAGGCCGGAGGGGCCGTCCTGCGGCGGAATCACATCATTGCGCTCAAAGGCGATGATGTCGCCGTCCATCAGCTCATTGACGGCGTCCTCCAGCGCCAGCTCAAAGTTGATCATCGGGTGGATGCAGCTGTGGTACTCCTCCTCGTAGATCTTCAGCGGCGTGCCCACCGCCAGGCCCGCCTTCGCCCACATCAGCTCGAGGAGGTCGACCAGCTTGGTGCGGCGCTCGACGTGCGCCAGGCCGCAGTACGTGAGAAAGGAGTTCTTTATGTCGTAATACTTGAAGAAGATGAGCACGTGCACTGGAGGGGAGGGGAAGGGGAGAAAAAGGGAGGGGTTGATAAGAGGTTAAAAATGAATAAAAAACAGCATCAACAGCACTTACCATCCTTCTCCGAGACGGGCAGCGGCGGCACGGGCACCGTCGGCGGCGCCATCTCCACAAAGACCGCCCCGCCGGTGGCGCTGTCCAGAAAGCTGCCCGCCGTCTCCGTCTCGTGGACGCGCGTCGGCCGGAAGGAGTGGTTGTTCCGGCGAGAAAGGGCCACAGGCGAATGCTGGCCGCCGGGTAGTGCAGCTGCTCGGCGACGGCGGCCACCGTCTCGCGGTAGCTGCCCGACCGCGCCACCTTGAAGGTGAAGCAGGGCGAGCGGTCGACGCTGACCAGGTCCGCCCCTTGTACGTCATGATGGCCTCCTCGGTGTAGGCGTTCGCCGTCACGTAGAGGTGCTGCTCGTTGCGCTCCTTCCGGCGCAGCACCTCCTGCCGCTTCTCCTCCAGCAGCCGCAAGACCAGGTGCTCCTTGATGTCGTCCTTCGTCACCGGCACGAGGACGTCGGCTAAAGAGAAGGAGGAGGGGAGGGGAAGAAAAGGTTAGCACAAACAAATACAAAAAACAACCTAAACGACACTCACCGAGCGCACTGTTGCGAATGTACACCAACATGTAGGCGTTGGTGGACTGCTTCACCGGCGTCGTGTCCTCCGGCGGCAGCTCCCCGCCGCCGCCGTAGTTGTTGTTGATGGCGTCCTCCTTCTGGCAGCAGCTGACGACGTCGTCGTCGAACTTGCACCACTTCCCGTCCCCTTTCGGGTTGATGAAGACCACGTAGTGGCCGCCGTGGTTGTCGCCGCTGTGCACCAGCACGGCGTGCAGCGTGTAGTCGGCCGGCGTCGGCTCCGGCTTCGAGAGAAACTTGTCCAGGTTGAGCTTCTCGGGAAACTCGTAGCTGTGAGGGGGGAAGAGATGGTTTTAGGTTGTTAAAAAACAATTTCCCATATCTCAATTACCGGTCGTTGATCTTCACGTTGGCATCGGTGGCCGGGTCGTACTGGAAGCGCAGGAGGTGCAGGTGCAGCACCGGCGGAAAGGACTCAAAGGTGATGCCCTTCTCCGCCTCCTGCAGGCCGTGGTCGCCGGCGTCGTACTTGTTCTCGCCGTCCAGCAGCTCGGTGCTGATGTACTCCACGAAGGACTCGTAGATGTCCTTCTTGTCCTTCACGTTCAGCTGAATGTCGTAGAAGGGCTCGGTGCGCGAGGAGCTGAAGTCGACGTGCTTGCAGCGGATGAAGGACTGAAATGAGGGCAGGGAAAAATGGCGAGTTAGTCATAAAGTCACAAGTACAATCACACATTTCACTCACAATCATCTTCCCCTCAAAGAGATTGGGAATGGTGCCCTCCACGATGGTGCCCTTCATCTTGCTCTCCATGTTGTCCAGCAGCACCCGACAGAGCTCCTGGACGTCGTGCTGCATGAAGGAGTCCAGCGTCTCCCAGCCAAAGGACTTGGTCAGCTTCTTCGTGCCCACCGGCTTGTCGTTGAACTGCAGGTCGTAGAAGACGCGCTGCAGGGCGAGGGCGACGCTCTTCGTGCTGTCGTCGCTCTCCGTCGGCATCTGGTACACCGCCTTGCGCAGCTTGTTGGTGAAGTAGAGCGTCTGCAGGAGGGAGTTCATGTAGCAGGTGGCGCCCTGGTTCTTCAGCCCCACGAAGCCGGTGTGCTTCTTCGAGTCCCAGCTGACGCCGTGCGGCGCGTCCGCCGTCACCGTCGCCTCGAGGATGAGCGTGTCGTCCTTCAGGTAGCCCTTGGCCGGGTCGGTCAGTTCCTGGTGGAAAGTAAGGTAGAGAAGAGAAATAGAACACGAGTTAGAGAGGACGCAATTTCGAAACAGGCAATCCACAAAACTTACCGCCCAGCTGGTGAAGTAGCTAAAGCCCCAGTCGTTCTCTTTGCTGTAGAAGATGTGCGAGATGCCTAGGAATTTGGATGAATTAGATAGGACCAAAACAAAAGTGTGACAAAAAAAAGGACATACGTCGTGAAATGTGCTCGCAGCCTTCCTTCTGGGCGAGAATACGCAAATCAGCGGAAGCATTGCACGACCAGCTCCTGTTGTGATGTAGGCAAATCGAAGTGGTAAATCAAAACAAGTCGAAAGAGATAAAAGGGAGAAAACTCTTACGTGGACTCTGACTCTCCGTTGCACTGAAGAAAGTAGCCCAAACTCTTCAAGCCGTGTTGGTTGGTGACAGTGCCACCCACTCGTGGCATTGCCATGATCTTCCTGTAAAGAGAACAAAATAAGCGTCAGTTGTGTCTTGTCACTTAGAAAGAGAAGAGAAAAAACATCCCCTTCATCCCAAACTGTCTTACCATGGCAAGTTTCTGACGTAGGTCGGCGGACTGAGAACCGACTCCTTCAGCTTGGAGAAGTTGGTGATCACGTAGCGGAACGTCGCCTGCGATCGTGACTCATCTGCGAGATGATCAATGGAATGGCAATGTGTTAGTGTCAATGTTACCAGTTTAGATTAGCAAAAGCCATTTCTCTCTTACCGTCTTCCATGTTCTCGTCGCCGCCGCTAAGCACATCGCCGTCGCCGTTCGTCGCCTCGGCGGTATTGTTCTGCTGCTGCTGCGGACTGGCAGAGTCCATGGCTGAAGAAGAAGAAGAAGAAGGGGGAAATGTGGAGAGAATGACGATGATAATGGTGATGGCAATGGCAATGCAAAGGTGTGTTGAGAAGATTACACAACACAACAAACAAACAGGAGGGGGCAGCCCACCACTACTCTAGTTCTCAACTTACGGAGATCGTCGTTGTCGTTTGCAATGTCCATCTGTTCCTCGTTGTCGTTGTCGGGCTTCATTCGTGGTGGTAAATTGCGTCAGTGTGTCTGCTGTCTCAGTCCGGTGTATGTGTTCCGAGAAGGGTCGGATGATGCAAACCTTCTTCTGATCAACCGAGATCTACTGTGGTAGTGTCCGCTTCAGAACTTTGTGTTGATCAGAAGAAGAGCTGTTCACCAAATGGAGAGAGAGAGAAGAGTGAAAGAGAACGATGCTGTCATGCAGCAGCACCAGCAGCAGCAGCAGGAGGGAACAAGACAACAACCGGGCTAGAGGGCGCAGGCGGCGACGGTGGCTTCAGCCGCTGGGCGGAGCCTCCAGCAGCGGTGGTGCAATCAGCGGAAAGCCTGACTGCAGGCGTAAGCGCCGCCCTGTCGCTGAAGCCAGCGCTGCCGCCTACGCCCTCTAGAGTGGGAGAGTGAACAGCAGAAGCAGCGTTTGAATGAGCAGCACAGCAGAAGCAGAGAAGCAAAAAATGCTGCTGCTTCCAGACAAAAAGATAGGTCCGAGTGAGTGGAAACGGCGTCCGATCAGAGAGTGGTGTGAAAATAGGCGCCGTTAAAAGCCGGCTATTGGGGCGCTACCTGGCGGTGTAGTAGAAAAAAGAAGTTTTCGAGTTTTCGAATTTCGAAATCAAATGATTTTTGTTTATTTTGGAACGGCCAGAAGATTGTGACAACCAAAAAAATGACAGTATGAATGAATGAAGGCAATAAATAGGCGAGATGAGGTGCTAAAAAGGAAAAAAGAGATTTGGCTTTAGGCTTTCTTTCGCTGATCTGTAGGTGTAGCTTTTGAAAAGGTTTTCGAGCCGCCGCCTGACTTCACCGCTGCTCCATCACCAGCCAACGCCCTCACATGGCAGACACAGCAGCTGGGAAAGAGAAACTCAGAGAGGAAGGGCCCTCGATGGGGAACCGCCGGATCGACCACCAGCAGCTTCTGGGTGTTGTAGCGCTGGGTGCAGGTGGCCTGGTAACAGGGTGGGACGTAGTGGCAGGCGGAGTTCGCTTGCTGAGCACAGAGCACCTCCGTCACGTACTGCTGGTAGTGGTCAGTGTTGAGCACCGCCAGCCACCGCCCACTGGTGTTCATCGCCCAGCCGACGCGCACCAGGCGGGTAGTGGCCTCGCAGACGAGCCCGCCCACCCCGGAAGAGCTACCTGAGCTGCCACTGGGGCCGTCATTGGCCAGCTGCGGCATGACCTGGTGGGAGAGGGCGGTGCCGAAGAGCGACTGCAACGGGTAGCGGTAGTACTGGGCGATCTTGGCCACCTACCTCCGCCGGGTAGGCGGCTCCGCCCTCCTCCTTGAAGCTGCAGTAGTGCTTGCCGCTGGCGGTGGCGCAGGCGGGCGCCTGGCTGCTCCCCGCCAAGCCTCCTCCTCCAGGTCCGTCCAGGTCGGGGTCATCGTCGAACTCCAGCGGTGGAAGGTCAGCGAGAGGGAGTCCTCGTCTAGGACAGTTTCTTCGGCGTCCAGCTTTGGGATCTAGGGTTGGAAGGGATAGTAAGTTCGAAATGGGGTTTAACTGAACTTTGATGATGATTACCTGAACCTTCTTCTTCTTTTTTGCTGATGATGATGAGGAGGAGGAAGTTCGATGGTGATGAGGATGGTGGTGATTTTGCGTCTGGTGATGATGGTGGTGGTGGTGGTGTTGGCTATGGCTATGACCATACGTTTTCAGCGGCTCCGAGTGGGCAATCTCATTGGCCTTCAGCAGATTGGACGCAGAAGGAGGCGGTGGTGGCTGCAGAAGGTGATTCACTTCGACTGAAGTCGTATTGATCGGCGTTGAAATGGTCGAAGTCGTGGTTGAAGTAGTGGGCGTCATATCGCCGAGAGAGGCGTTAGTGCCGCCTGCCAGCGTTTGGCGCCCGCTTCTAATCTCAGGTCTAGGAGGGAAAAGTATTACTAAAAAGTAACCAAAAAAATCGTTCCAACTTACCTAGCTTATCAAGAGTGGGAGCACCGATTCGAGGCTCTGCTGCCACCGCCACCACCTCCAAAGGCTGCTGACTAGCTGCTGTGGGCGTGGTGGTGGCACTGCCCATCAGTCCAAAGGTGCCCGAGCTGTTGTTCGGTCCATAGAGGAGGACTCGTCGCTGGAAGAAGGAATCAGGTGACGAGAAAGAAGAGGATGAAAAACTGCCTAGAATCTGAATGAGCACCAACAAAAGTGGATGGACAGAAAAGTGGAAGGCCATTGCGCCTCTGCTTCGAACAGTACCGTTCGACTGACTGAACTACTACTACCATCCCCAACTACTTCAGAACAAAAAACAAGCTCTGCTTTTTCCATCCTCCTCTTCTCTCTCCCGCTGATCTACTTTCGGCTGGTAATGGTAATCATGGGCAAAAATGGTAGTTGGCGCCAATCAGTGCTATCGACTGTTTCTGCTGCTGCTGCTCCTCTTTTCTTCTTCTTTTCCATTCTAATTCAGTGGCGTGTGTCTGAGCAGCAGCTGCCGTCTCCTCCGTTTGCTTCGCATCACTTCACATTTGCCTTTCTGCCTTTTTTCCATTCTATTGTCATCTCGTCATCAGCACATCGGTCAACCTACAACTACTACCTGCAACTTCTCTCAATGGTCCGTCTAATTGATTGGCCCACTCTTCAGCCTTTCTTTTTCTTCTGTTTTTCTCATGGGGTCAATCCTCAAATAGGAAAAACTGCCGCTGCTCGTGAGCTCGCTGGGAACGCAAATTCACACAGTAATCGCTGACACCCTCTCTCTCTCTCTCTTATTTGTCGGCGATTAGGCAGTCAAAAGGGGAGAGGACCACTTGGGCGATTACCATCGTATTAATAAATAAAATAAAAGAGTGCAATTAGTCTTTCGGTGGTGGTGGTGGAGTGGAGGTAGCCTGTAGTCATTTCTTCTCACCCTCTTAAAATGCTAAAATATGGAGACAAACAACATCAAAATGTATGCAAAGAGGTATGCAAATGCAGTTTCGATATTGCTTCCCGGATCCCATTTTTGACAGTGGTGTTCGCTCACCTGTGAACGAAAAGGCAGGTACTTTGGTACTGAAAAGTGCACTCGAAAAGTCAATACGTCTGAAAAATATTTGTACGGTTCTTTTGTTTGTTGTTGGGTGTTCCAGAGTTATCACAAAGACAGGCGGTGTGTGTGTGTGTGGTAAGCACGGAGTAGAAAAAAAGAGGAAGAAAAAGAAAAGAAAGCGCAATGGAGAGGAAAAAGATAACAGAAAAAAAGTTAGAGCTGTTGTGTTAAGCGGGAGGGGGTGGGGGGTGCAAGTTTCTAGAAAAGTGCGGGCGTGTTAAGAGCATTTTCAGGCTGAAACTGCGGAGATAAATAAATAAATTAGAGAAAGAGAAAGAGAGATACAAAAGCTTCGGTAAGTAAGTAACTTGGTTGGCGCGGGTTGAGACACCGAGAATCGAGAATCGAGAATGAATAGAGAAAAAAAGAGGAGGGCAAAAGGTGCTCAAGGTGCGCGAGAAGTGCAAAGACGTTCTGTGGTGGAGGAAGAAAAAGAGAAAAGAAGATGAAGGAAAAAAGCAAAGAAAAGAAAACAACAAAAAACAAACAAACATAAAATCACAATTAATTGCAGAAACAGAAGAGAAGAGAAGAAGAGTGCTGGTGGTGAAGAAATGCAAGTGAAAGAAAAAAATTAAAGTACACTACGCCAATAACATCAGGAAAGGCCGCTGTTGCCGCCGCTGCTGCTGCCGCCGCAAGAATCACTAGACTTTCCGCCGCATTCGCTGGGCGCTGACTGCTGCTGATGTGCTGCTGCTGCTGTTTCAGCTTCCACTTTAGGGCGGCAATGTAGGTTCGGTATCGTGTTACCTGAGAAATAAAAATGAGCAAACTTTGCATAACTTAAAACTCCCCCCCCTCACCTCATGTTGGAGGTAGCTCTCCCGCTCGACAAAGTCCCGGTGGTAGATCTTGTTGGTCGACCGGCGGCCCGTCTTCTCCAGCAGCTGCTCCAGCTCGCGCTGCAGCGACAGCAGCTTCCGCTCCTGGTCGGCCAGTTGGTCTCGCTGGAGAAGAAAAGGGGAAAAAGTTATCCGTTTATTAATAACCACTAAACACCTCCGCATTCAAAACTGACAACATCAGCAAAAAGAGAGTTTTTGCCGACGTCGATAGATCCATTCATCATCCTCCTCACTTACCAGAGACAGCTTCGTATGACTAACGGGAAGCAGCTCTCGGCGAAAGGAGGAAGAACTTGAAGAATTCGAAGATGATAGGCCATCGGTGGAGCCGACGGCAGAGGGCAGCGCCGGGGCGGACAGACTAGCGGCGGTGGTGTTGATGGTGTCCACCCAGGACTGCAGCTCGCGAGAGTCGCTGGAAAGAAAGGCAACAAATGATCAGTAAAAAACCTTGCCTAAAAAGAACCTCAATTTCACCCACTCACCTCGTCTCAAAGAGGTACTCGGCGCAGTCGGCGGTGACCAGGCGAAAGACAAACTTCTTCTTGGGGTAGTCGCCGGCGACGGCGGCAATGGCGTGGTGAATCCGTATCGAGTTGGCGTGGCTCGCCCCCAGCTGCGACTTTCGAAAGCCGTTCTCATCCCGGTGCAGGTAGAGACCAGGTCGCGCAGCGTCGCGTAGAAGAGCCGCCAGCCGCGCCGGCCCAGCGCCGTCCGCTTGCCGTTCGCCTCGTAGCAGCACTTCCGGCGGATGTAGCCCTTCTTGTACTCGATGGCAAAGGCGGCGGGATTGGGCGGCTCGATGAAGGGATTGGCGGAGTTGGAGCAGAGGGTGGAACAATTGGCGGCGCTGCTGCTCATCATCGAGGCTGAGGAGGAGTTCGCACTTCCGCCGGTGAGAAACTTTCGCGGCAGGGTCGCGTAAGCCGAGGCAGCAGCAGCAGCAGCACCGCCGTTTCCATTGCCCGTGATGGACTTGGAGATGGTGGTAATCTTGGAGAAGACGTTTCGGTGCTGATTTGGCCTGCCGTTTCCAGATCATCGCTAGTAAAGGAGAGAATAAAAAGTTGAGTTTTTGAAACACAAAGTTTTCCTTTTGTTTTCTACTTACTCATTCCAGCCCAGTGGCCGCTGCTTGATCGAGTGGTAGAGCGCCTTGAGGAGGACCGGCGAGAAGTCGCCGCCGTCGTTGAGGCCCGCCAGATTGAGGATAAAGTCGGCGCAGGTCATCTTCCGTTGAATGTTCTGCAAGAGAGAGAGAGAGAGAGGAGTGAGAATGAATGCAACCAGTTACTCCCAACCTTCTAAAA
The DNA here is from genome assembly GCA_024499935.1 of Tyrophagus putrescentiae. Lineage (NCBI taxonomy): Eukaryota > Metazoa > Arthropoda > Arachnida > Sarcoptiformes > Acaridae > Tyrophagus > Tyrophagus putrescentiae. The sequence goes on from JAMZRA010000003.1 coordinate 11,513,769, forward strand.
ACAGCTTTTAGAACTACCTCCTCATGCAGGTCAGTGTTGAGCAGCATCAGCGCACAGGTCAGCGTGTGAATGGCGTCCACCGAGGCGAAGCTTCGCTGGAGGTTGTGACCGCCATCCTCCTCCTCATTACACTCGGCGTACCGCTTGGAAAAGTAGACCAGCACCCGCTCCCGCTCCTGCGTCTCCCCGGTCAGGTGAAAGCGACCGAGAAAGCGGCGAACCGCCTCGTCCAGCGAGAGGCCGGCAAAGTCAAAGAGGCGCAGGTACTCCTCGGCCACCGTCCGCGAGTACTCGTTGTTCTTGCTGAGTGGCGCGTGACGTCGCCCTTCTGGAAGCCCTCCAGGTGGTAGAGCCGCTTGGCGAGGCGGAGGGCACTAGGCGCGTCAATGTACTGCTGCTGATTCTGCTGTTGATGATTTTGTTGTTGATTTTGTTGATTCTGTTGTTGGCTGTGTTTACTTGAAGTGGAGTAGTGCACTGAACCCCTGGAAGAGAAGCAGACACTACTCGTATCCTCCAGTGAGATGCTGTCAAAGGACTTGGAGTCCTCGATCAGGTTGTACAGGTTCGACTCTTCGGACTTGCTCAGCGGGTGTCTGTGTTGATGATGATGGGATTTTGGCCGTAGTGATTCGCCAGCGTTTCGCCAATGTTTTCGTACGTGTTCTCCTCTTCCTCTTCGTTTTGCTGCTGAAGCTGCAGCTGCTGCTGCTGCTGCTGCTGTTTACTATCGTAGTTCTCATCGTAGTAGTGGCAAAACTGCTCGGGCGAGTACTTTTGCTTTGTTGTCGTTGTTGTCGTCGTCCTTTGTTCGCTGGAGGATTTCTCAGGTGGAACATCAGCAGACTTTTGAACTTCTTCCTGCCTCTCTTCCTCTTGATGACTACTCACTATGGCCTTTTCCGGTGAGGCGGTGGCACTGCTGGCACTCATCGTCAGGCCGTCAGAGGAAAAGGAGTTCGAATTGGGAGGCGTCTCATCGGTGGTGGTGTGGTGCTGGTGCTGGTGCTGGTCGTGGTGACGCCGCCAGAGGAATTCCCCGATGAAGAAGATGAGGAGTTCGAACTGGAGGAGGCCTTGAAGGTGCCAGAGCCCTTGGTTGAGAGCGTTGAAGTTTCCGTCAGGGACTTATTCTTCGAGATCGGTGACACCTTCTCTTCTTCTTCAGCAAGTGTTCTGCCTTCAGGGCTGCTGCTGCTGTGTTGCAGTCTTCTGCTGCTGTCTGCCGCTGCTCCTCTGAACACCAAGAGGTGCTCTGCTGCTCAGCTGCCTCCTCTTTCAGCAGCTGCTTTTGTTGATGTTTTTGTTGCTGCTGCTGCTGCTGTTGTTGCTGTTTCTGTTTCTGCTTCGATTGTTGATGTTGATGGTGTGGTGAGTGATCATGGTCGGACGACGGCAACGACGACTGCAGGACATCATGATCATCATACTCATCGTCGTCGTCGTCAGCTGTTGACAGACTACTTTGGTGTTCCCGTTCCTCGCCTTCCTCAAGGGACGAGGACCGTGGCTTCTTCACGCGGCTGTCCTTGCTGAACGTCCCCTGGCGCTGTGGAATCAGCTTCGGCGGCTGCTGCTGCTGACGAAAGCGAAAGGAGTCACCGGTTTTGTTGCTGCGCAGGTTGATGATCAGATCACCCGTCATCATGAACCAGTCCTGGGTGGAGTTCATGGTGAGGGTGGTGGTGGTGGTGGTGGTGGTGAAGGAGACGATGCTTCGGGCGGTAAAAGAATCGGCGGTGACATTCTGGTCACATCAGAGAGACAAGAGGAGAGATCTCTCCTTTAGAGCAGGCCAACTTGTGAGCAGTGTTAGTGTTTGTGCTTCTGGTGTGAGTTGTGATGGTGTGCTGGTAAATCGCAGCTGGCAACCTGGGTTATCACTGGTCGTTTGGCTTCGTTTTAGGTTTGCTTGTGGTGCTTTGCGCACAGTAGGAAGCATCAGCAAACGGCAAACAGTAGTCGTAGTGTGTGTTTGTGTGTGTTTGTGTATCACGATGAGGCCAGCACTTTCAGCGGAGACGGCAACGGTGAAAAGAGCACGCCAAAGGCGTAACAGTAGTACAGCATTTACTCTACTCCATTTCGAAACCAATAATCGGAGTGAGTAAGAGTGAATTGTTGAGGATTTTGCTGCACCGAAGCAGCAGTGATATTAAATGTTGGCGTTGGTGGAATTAAACTGCTGGCGCAGTAGAACTGCTTCGGCTGCTGAATCGATGATGAGTGAGTGAGTGTGCCAGTGAATGAATGTTTGCATGAATTCGGTGGTGGTGGTGAGCTGAAGAAGAAGAAGATTGCTTGCCTGGCAGTTTAGGTTTGAGGAGAGACGGATTCCCAATGAGATCACAAACAGTCACACACACAGAAGAAGAAGAAGAAGAAGAAGGGGGTGTGACTTCTCTCTTCAGAACGAGAATAGACGAATGGACCAGTGGCGAATGCGAGAATGGGCTTTGGTGGCGATTCTGCCGATTCAAAAATAGAACAGCTGAGTAGAGTAGAGGAGAGGAGAGAGATTCTAATTACGGAGGAGAATCGACAGCAACAGTAACAGTGGCATTAGCGGGGGTGATGGTCTTTGCCTTCCTCTTCTTCTTAGCTTCTTAGTTTCCACTTCTCTCTTCTCTGCTCTTCTCTTGTTGTTGTGGTGGTGCCGTATTGTTGTGTTGTGGTTCGCTCGCGCCTTTGGAGCTAAAAGAAGATGCTGAAACTGAAGAGGGCAAAACCGATGCGGTCGTCGAGAAGTAGTAGAAGTAGAAGAAGAAGGATGCTCGGTGTTGATGGTCGTTGAAGGGAGAAGGAAAAATAGGAGAGGAGAGTTGTGGACACGAAGGAGAAGAGAGAGAGACAGGCGAAGACCTCTTACAAGTTTAGTCAGAAGAAGTTGTTGGAAACCACAAAAACAGACAGACAGTGCCACAGGAGTGCCCGTGACTGACTTTACACTTCACTTTACTTCACTCGGTGTGTGTGTGTGTTCTACTAAAAAGGCATCCTCCACATTTGGCGAAATGCTGCCGCTGCCGCCGCCGTCGTTGATGACTCTGACTGACTCTGCGAGAGGCGACCGGGCTACAACAGCGGCTTCGGCGGCCGTTTTGCCGAATAAACACACAACAGCGTCGCTGCCGCCGCTGCTGCCGCCGCCGAGCCCCGTCGCCAAAAGCTCAGCTCGCTCTTTCTCTTTCTCTCGCTCATACTTCAGCTTCAAAAGCGGAGCAGCGAAAGAGCTCTCTTTCAATCTGAGTTGACGGCTGCTTCCCGCGCTCTAGCTCAGCTTTTCGGACCGGACACGGTGAAAAAAACAGACAGACAGCTTGCGAAATGCTGCTGCTGCTGCTGCTGCCTTCGGAGTGGCCTCGGCCTCTGCCGCAGGCCGCCATATATTACCTGTCACCGAAACTGTGAGTTCAGTGTTTAGTGTTTCTGTTTCTGTATTTCAGCGTTTACTGTTGCTGCTGCTGTTCTTGTTCTTGTTCTTGTTCTATTTTCAAGTTTTCGAACACATCTCACCTCTGACTCTTTTGAGGAAGTGACGGCAGTTTCCGCTCAGTATTTTACCCACCAACTTCAACAAAAACGCCCAAATTCTAATTCTATTTACCTAACTGTTGTTATGATTACTTTTTAATGATCTTCCTTGCTTAGTCTTGCCTGCTTTCCAGCGAGTTGGAACTTTCGTACATATCTCAAGAAGAAGAAGAAGAAGATAGCAGAAGTAGTAGTAGTAGGTAACATATAATTTATATGGAAAAGAGAGAAAAGAGAAATAAAAGAAAGAAAGAAAGAGAAGAAAGAGAGGTACATCACATAAGAGAACAGTAATAAGAAGAAGAAGAAGAGGGGAAAGGGGTGGGGCAGGGGTAAAAGAAATAATAAAACAAATTAGTTAAAGAAAATTATTAGATAAGAGAGAGAGAGAAAGAGAGAAGCGAGAAAATTGAAAAGGAGTAGAATCAAATAAAAGACGAAGAAGAAAAAGGAAAAGAGCATAATAGAGTTGTTGTGGTGGTGGTGGTGGTGGTGGTGATGATGTCGTCTGTGCCATGTGTTTTGCTTGTAGGTGGTGGTGGTGGTGAGTGGGTGTAAGTGTGTGTGTGTGTGTGTGAGTGTGCAGGTGGTGCAGTAAGAGTCGGAGTAGGAGGATTAGAGCGGTGGTGGTGGTGGTGGTGGTGCCAGGACCAATTAGAAGAGAGAAATCATCATCATCATCATTAGGAGATAATAAATAGTAAAAAGGGCAGACAAAAGGAGTCAATTGATTGTCGTGAGACGAGCAAAGAGCGAGGAGTTGAGGAGGAGGAGGAGGAGGCAATTGAATTGAGGAAGATAAATGGTAGGAGAATGGCACAGAGTAGAAGTGGTGTTTGCTGCTGCTGCTGCTGATCGATTTAGTACGGTGGAGGTGGTGGTGGTGGTGGTGGTTAGTAGAAGGTGATGTAGAAAATAATTAAAAACCGCCCCGCCCCCGCCCCTGAAAGTGTGAGCATTGCAGTGTTTGTAAATGTTATCCGCCGGGGACGAGTTCTCTGCCGCCGAAGTTTTCATCTCAGCTCAGAGGGCTCTTTTTTCAGCTATGTTTCAGCCTGTTAATGTTAGGTAGGTAGGTAGTTAGTTAGTAGACAGTGCTATGTTGTGTGCTAAGTTTCCTAGTGTGCCGCGTCGCCGTTGTTCTTCGCCGCCGCCCCCTCGCCGTCTCCGTTTTCACTCACTCCGCCACCGCCGCCGGCATCGACCTTCTTCTCCAGGTCGCGGATGCGCACCTCGTGCTTGAGGACAATGGCCTTCAGCTTGTTCACCTCGTTAATTAGCTCCTCCATCTTCTGCGCCTGACCGGCGGTCATGCCCGAGGGCGGAAGGGGCGAGGCGGGCGGTGAGGCGTCCATCGAGTCCTTGCCCGCAGAAGCTCCCCCACCAGAACCGGTCCTCTTCTTGTCGAGGACGTTCGACTTGGCCTTCGCCTTCGCCACCACCTTCAGGTCCTGCTTCTTCGTTGACTGGTAGCCCTCCTTGAGGGAAATCTGTGGGGGGGGGGAAACAAGAGAGAGGTTAATACAAACAGATTTTAGCGAGTTTTAACAACCCAAAGCGCTCTTACCAAAAGAGGCTCCGCGTCCTCGCCGCCGATCCACTCCTCGGCGGTCAGTGCGGGCACGTCGCCGGCCGTGTCCGGGTAGAGATCGTCTTGAAAGAGTTCAGACTGGGAGGGGAAACAAAAAGAAACGATTAGAACTCCTGCATTTTCTCAAACTCTCAACTTTCAACGCGCTTACCTTTCTTGGCACCGTGAAGGAGATCACCTCGCAGAAGCCCTTCGAGTGGAGCTTGAAGAGGCGGGCAATCTCATTGGAGTTGATATCACAGCCCCGCTTCGGCATGAAGCCGATACCTCGCTGCGGCTCGCTGCTCTGGTAGGTGTTGATGTAGTGGACGAAGGGCGCCTCGTCGGTGATCTCAAAGTAGCGAATGTTGCTGTCGCCCTACAAGAGTGGACATGAAGGTACATGGATATGTTAAAATAGCATTCAAACACTTTCAAGCAGCTCAGCTCAGCTCAGCCTACCTTGGCCACCAGGTACAGCAGATTGACGTCCGGGTCGTAGAAGGGAAAGAGGACGCCGTTGCTGGTGTCCAGCGTCTCGAGGACGATCGGTTGCCCAGGTCGGCCTCGCTGCGCAGCGAGTACTGCCGCTCGCTCATCCTCGAGAAGCCCGTGGTGAGGATGAGGTCGTTGCGCAGGTAGATCGCCCGCTGCGGCTTGGCGCCCTCGTGTCCGTCACCTTCCTACAAAAAAATCGATCAAAAGTTAGCTCAAAAAAGTAAACAAAAATCCCCTCCTCCAAATGGCACTCACCGACTCCAGGTCGCCCGTCTTCGGGTCGTAGATGCGAATCTTCTTGTCCTTGCAGCTGGCCACTATTCGGCTGCCATTCCAGCACCAGCTGACGTGGAAGATGAGGTCGGGCAGTGAGATGGCGGAGAGCATCTCCCCCGTGCCGACGTTCCAGATGATGATCTTGCAGTCGCTGCCCGCGCTGAGCAGCACATTGTTCGCGGAGGGGTGCCAGGCGAGGAAGCCGACCCGCCGCTGGTGCCCCAGCAGCTCCACCACCGGCTCCGTCAGCGTCCGCGAGACGCCGTAGTCGGGCAGCTGCCACACCTTCACCGTGGCGTCCTCGCTGGAGCTGGCGATGACGTTGTCGTTGAAGGGGCACCACTGAATGTCCAGCACCGGGCCCTTGTGCCCGGCCACCAGCGGGTGGTTCACATCGACGCGGCCGGTCTGATTGAAAGGGAAAAATATTTGAATTAGAATGATTGACACTTTCAAGTGCTGAGCTGGCGTGTCAACTGCCTGGCAGTGCTAATTACTGATGCAAACAACAGACTGGTGTAGATCACTACCACCAACAACAACTGCTGAAGATGATGATAATAGGCTGGCAGTGGGGGGGGGGCAATGTAAACACACACACACAACGTACTAGGAGATAGGAAGAGAAAAGACAGGGCAAGGCAAGGCAAGGCAAGGCAATCACGTCGTCACGAATGTCCTTGAAAGAAGGAACTGAGAGTTGCAACACACACCGAGAGACACACCGACTCCAGCAATTCTTGCAGCAGCAGCAGCAGCATTTCAATTTGCAAATATCACTTGCAATTTTTGTCTTCTTTTTCTTTATTTTTCTTTTTCTCCTCCTTCTCTTTCTTCTGTACTGAAAATGGCTAAAAATATTCTAGTGCAAGCACGGTGTGGCAGGCTTCTGTTTGTGTCTAGTAACCTTGCAGAAGTAGACGTAGAAGAGGACATCACCAGCATTGGCTGCCTGGCACACTGCCACACTGACTGACTTACTGCTGCTGCTGCTCTGATATATTACGCTAGACTTTGAGAGGATTTTTTAGAGGCAAAAAGAGCAGCCCTTTTAAACAGCCTTTAAGACTGGTGTGTGGGAAAAAGGTGACAAAACGATTCAGGAGAAGGGGCTGCTGGCTGATGCTGCTGGTAACCTCGGCATTCAATGGCATTCAAAGAAGAAGAACAAGACAAAAATCATCAAATGCGGTGGTGGTGGTGACGATGATGTCTACCACCAGCGATTGCAGCAGCCTGCCTTGATCTAATCAAAAGTCTCTCCATTTCTTTCTCCCTCTAAGGAAAGAATCCTTCAGAAGGAGAGAAAGAGAATTTAGTACGCGACATACTTTGTGAGAATAAGATTGAAATAAAACGTTATGAAAAGCTAATAGAAATCATCAAATGCTGATCTAACACAAAAACCTAGCCTAGGAAGCTTAAAAACTGAAGAAAAAGCCTTTGGACTTACCGATCTGAGCGGGAGGACGATGAAGGCGCCGCCGCCGGCCGCCTCGATGATGATGGCGACGAACTTCGGATTGACCGCGCAGAAGTTGGAGTCCCAGCTGTTCTTGCTGATGCGAATGTTGTCGTAGCAGTTCTCGCGCTTCAGCGCCTGCCCGAAGACGTGCCGAAACTTGCTGTTGCGGACTATACCACGAGACGCCATCTAAAAAAGAGGAGGAGAGAAGAAAGAAAAGGGGGTTGTTTAGATTAACTGAGGAAAAGGATGAGGAAGATAAAAGATGAGCATCGGCGATTGACAAAGAAAGAAAAGGAGGAGGAGGAGGAAGTTTGGCGATCAGCGGCGGCGATCATCAAAACAAATAAGCGGCCGGGGTGGTCGTGGTCGTCGTCCCTCCTCATCATCCTCATATCATATCAAAGTGTTTAATCAAATAGAACAAACTCTGCTTACTGAACAGAAAAGATGGATAGGAAGAGAGAAGAGGGAAAAGAGAAAGAGGGAGACCGATTCAACAACAAAACACAAACTGTTGTGGACTACTGTGTTGAACTGCTGCTGCTGCTGCTGCTGTTGTCACCACCACTGCTGGTGTTTTGGGTGTCTGAGAAGAAGAAGAAGAAGAGAGGAGAGGAGGAAGCGAAAAATGCGACTTTGCAATGATTATCATAACAAGCAAGCAGCAGCAGACTACTCGTAAGTAAGTTAGATTCGATCGTCGACAACGATAGCGGCACAACACAAGACAGTGGTTGGTCTCGGGGGAAGAAGAAGAAGAAGAAAGAGGAGGAGGGGAAGCTAAGCAAGAGTGAAGATTTGTATTTTAAACCCAAAGGAGCAAGAACGGCAGCAGCAGCACCTCAAATCTCGGTGAAGGCAGCTTGGTTCGGCTCCAAAAGAAAGGGAGCAGGGCTAGAGAGAGAGAGAGAGAGAGAGCGAAGAAAGGAAAGAGCAGAGCGTCTCCTTCTGCCGGCGAATATTGCGTGTGATTTGGCAATAACATATTAAAGAACATAGAAGAACAAGAAGTGGAAGCAGGGATAAAGAGAAAGAGGGGAGATAATTAAACTTAAACTACTTAAGCTAAGGCTGGAAGCTAAGACGACAGCGAGGAAGAAGAAGAAGAAGAAGAGACAAAAGGTGCTCTTCAAGAGCAAGAGAGGTCCTGGTTATGTAAGCAAGAAGTGCCGGAACACTGTACCTTGGTGTTTGGTGGTGGTGGTGGTGGTGGTGATTATTTGAGGTGAGGTGAAAGGAGGTGAACGGAGGTGACTACAGTCGGTCGCCGGGAAATTGACATTCACAAAACGGAAGATGAATGAATGAATCGACTGACTCAGATTTCAAGTGCTGGTCAACAGACAAAAGCGCTTTGATGACAACAATAACAACAAACACAGCTGAAGAAGAAGGAGGACCCAACTTTCGAACTTTGAGGTGATGATGATGTTGTTGTTTTAGAACTTTGTTCTCGATTCAATCAAACCACAACAACAACAACTTCTGGAGCGGAGTTTCAGCAGAAAAAAAGATTGAAAGGCTATGAGTCCACGACGGCAACACGGGCGACACCCTCTCTGTTGTTCTAAATCACAATCACTCGTGGCGGTGGTGGTGGTGATAGAGCTGTGTGTGTGTGCTAGAGGTGCTCAGAAATGTGCCGGTGGTAGCGGTGGTGATGATGATGAGGATGATGATGATGATGGTAGAAGAAGAAGAAAGTAATAGCAGCAGTACACTAAACTGCAAGGCAATGTAATCGACCTGATGGGAAGTGGTAGTGCTGCTGCTGCTGCTGCTGCTGTTGCTGTTGCTGCCTAGCCGATGATAAAGGCAAATCGGAAGCCAATATTGGCGGCGGCGGCGGCGGTGGGCGCAGTATCGAGGAGTACACAAATAGAAGACGGCGGCGGCGGCGGCAAAACTGCCGAGTTGTCCTCTTCACTTGGCCTGTCGATGATGATAGCAGAAGACGGCGGTGGTGGTGGTGGTGGTGTATTGTTGTTCAGTGCAGAGAGAGAGAAAGAGAAACGATGATAATGGGCAAAGAGGCTGCTGCTGCTGCTGCCCAGATAAAGACAACGAGCCAGGCAGTAGAACACACCGCCAACAGCGGACAGCCAACAGAACACACAACAGAACAGAACACACAAACAACAAAATAGAAATCGGCGCTCTGCCTAAGCTCTATCTGCTGCTAAGAGTGTAGAGGCAACAAAAAAACTGGCGGCGGCGGTGGTGGAGCGGCAAACGTCAAAATCGGCCAATGCTGCTGCTGCTGCTGCTGCTGCTGACGCCGAGATTGGGTTTAGGTGAGGGGAGAGAATGAAAGGGAGAGAGAGGGAATGAAAACCAAGAAGGCCAGAATAACCGACGGCGGCGGCGGCGGCGGCGGTAGAAGTAGAAGCAAAAGTCGCGGCGGCGGGTGTTGCAATCTTCTCCTCTCTTCTTCTCAGCCAACAGAGATTCTCTAAATCCAAATCGGGAGTGGGACTATCAACAACACTCACACCCGTACACTACTTCTCCGCTGGTAGTAGAGGTAATCAGTAGAAGAAGAAGTAGTAGAAGTGGGAGTGGGATGAGGGCGATGCGAAGCGAAGCGCCAAAGGAAAGAGCAAAGTGCCGATGACGCCGACGACGCCGATTGCTGCTGCTGCTGCTGAAGACGCCGACGCTGCCAGTAAGAAGCAACAGCTTCAAGAAAGAGAGTGGACTAAAAGAGTAAGAAGAAGAAGAAGCAGCAGCAGGCAAGAGGAGGACAAGAAAGAGAAAGAAGAAGAGAAAAGTGGCAATGCAGTGCCAATGGAGGCAGAGTGCCGGGAACGCTGCTGCTGCTGCTGCTGTCGTCAGCGGCAGCCTATTTTGCAAGGCAAACAATGGAAACACAGCCACAGCTTTGCTCTCTCTCTCCGCGCTAGCTTGGGCGAGTTGCTTAGCCTGCTGCTGCTGCGGCTGCTGTCCGCGATGGTAGTGGCCAGGCTATCGATGATGATGGTGAGGAGGTGAGGAGGAGGTGATCAGTGGCCACCACCACCACTGACTTACCCGGCGATTCCAAATGTCGAACTGACTGGCTGACTTTTCGTCTGCTCTCACCTCTCTCGGGCACCCCCTCAATCACTGAATCCACCAGAATCTTTGGACCAGGTCCACCTTGTCCTGACCGCCACCACCACCACCACCACCTTTTGTTGTGTTGTGAGCTGAATCGTTCTCACCACTGGCGCACCCCAACTGCCTGCCTGTCTGCCTGCCTGTGTGTGAGCAGTGTGAATGGAGGCCACTGGTAACGGCGGTGGTGGTGGTAGTGATCATTTCCTGCCTGGCTTTTATACTTCATTTTATTATCGTTAGTCTGTGAGTGAGTGAGTGAGTGTTGAGGGAAGTGTGCCTTTCTTTCTTTATTTCTTTTGTCTCTGACTGTCTGTCTGTTGACAGCCACCAGGATGCTGGTGCTGGTGGTGAGGCAGGATCTCCTGTGGCTGCAGCAATGATATCAGCTGCAGCAGCAGCAGTACATTCCGCCGCAGGATGAGACAAAAGAGAGAAAGGAGAAAGAAATAGTGCGACAATGTGATTTGCAGACTTATCGACTCTTGGTGCACTCTCTCTCTCTCTCTCATCACCACCACCTCCCAGCAACCAAAAGAGTGGTTGCCAGGACCAAGTGAGTGGGAGAAAGAGAGATTAGGACGGCAGCGTCAGCGTCGATGTCAGCGATGAGATGCCCGTGTAGGAGGCGGTGATGGTGGTGTGGTGGTGGTGGTGGTCGTGGTGTTCAAAGTTGTGGCCTGCGTGTGGTGGTGGTGGTGGTGGTGGTGGTGGTGATGGTGACACCCCTGCACCCGATTCCGAACCATTAGCAGTGGATGATATTGAGGTGATGATGGTCGGCAGCTGAATGCTGTTGATGGGAGTGGGCGGAAGGCTCTGCAACAGAAAAGAAAAGAAAGCAAATTGTAAATTAGAAAATCGACACTCAAAAAAAAGAATGTAAACAAACCGGCGGCGGCCGCTGCCTCAGCTTGAGCATCTCCTCGCGCAGCTTCTCCAGAATCTTAAAGTTGGGCTGGTTGGAGCAGGCCATGCTCTGCAGCTCGGTGATCTGCTGCGCCTCCTCCTATGAACAAAATGATAAATAAAAATTTAGGTTTAGATTTACGAAAACCTCTCCCCCCCCCCCCCCCACCTTACCCTCTTCTCCTTGGGCGTCTTACAGGAGCCCCGTCCGTAGAGCTTCAGCAGGGCGCCCCAGCTGTTGAGGTGGGCGTGCATCTTCTGGAGAATCGACTGCGCCGCCCGCTGCTTGCCCTCCCTCTTGTTCTTGCAGATGACCGCCGCCTGGTGCACGCCCACCTTCATCTTGTACTCGTTTCGCTGGTGCTTCAGCAGCTTCACCTCCGTGCCGATGTCCAGGTCGCTGACGGTGCCGTGGTGCCTGGAGGAGGGAGGGAGGGGGGGGGAGGAAATGGAGGAAGAAAAGTTAGCTGTAGTGTTTGGATTCTAAAAAGCTTTCTAAAAAGTTCGGTTGTTTTCCCCTACCGGCGACAACACTCCACCAGAATCTGGTAGGGCGAGTACTGGCCGGCCTTCAGGCACAGCTCGCTGACGCGCGGGTCCTCGATGCGAATGTTGTCGAAGAACTAACCAAAAAAGCGGTAAAAATGATTAACGATTGATGATTAAACGAAAAAGAAAACTTCCAGTAATTTCCGCGTACACTGAGATCATTGGAGTCCGAGGCGGCCTGTCCTCCCAGGCCACTGCCGCCACTGCCGCCACTGCCGCCGCCGCCGCCGCCGCCGCCACCAGCGCCGCTTCCGTCTCCCTCCGCTGGATTCTGCAGATCAGGAATGAGAATTTGCAGACTGGCTCGAGCTATTCAAAAAAAAGGAAGGAAAAGATTTTAGAAAGCTTGGTAAAGTTCTACAAGTATCCTAAAGTAGCCTACCAGCTTCCGTCTTCGCCTCCTTCTTGCTGCTGCCGTAGCCGACCCCGTACTGCATCTCATTGATGATCACCGTGGCGCTGTACGGCTTGGCCACGTTCTCCAGCTCCTGGAACTGGTACCGGGGCTGGGTGCGCCCGGTGTGCTGGACGAACTCGTGCAGAATGCACACCACCGACTTGCCCGCCGGGTTCATGATGAACTCTGAGTTTTTGAAATGGCAAGAGAAGAGTTTGAGGTAAAATAGATGATCAACCTTTTTGGTGTTTTCAGTTCCACAACAAACCTTTCTTGCTCGCCTTTCCCGGCGACCCGCCGGCGACGCCCTTCGGCACCGTACAGGTGATCAGCTTCGTGGACTCAGGCAGCGAGGGTCGCTGGGAGAGCTTCTTCGTCTGCGCGTGCTTTCGCCGGTCGGCCCAGGTTCTGCGTTCCAATTTGGAAAAGGTTAAAAAGAAATGTCGAAAGAAAGGCGGGCCTCGAAGCGGTTTTTACCTGAACTTGCGAATGGTGACCATCTTGAACTCAAAGAGGTTCTTGCAGTACTCGCGCAGCTGGCCAAAGTCCACCGACTTCTCCTTCTTGTTCTCCGCCAGCGTCTCCACCTTGGCGATGCCGGCGATGCTGCTGTCCGCCGCCGCCGTGGTTGTGATGCTATTAGTGGTGGTATTGGCGGTGGTGACTGAAGTGTGAGTTGAGGCAGCTCCTTCGGAAGCATTCATTGAGGCGTTCTCCTCAGTCTGCTGCTGCTGCTGCTGTTGCTGCTGTTGCTTCTCCCTTTCCAGCTTCTCCTTCTCCAGCTCCTTTCGGTACTGCAGGCAGGGAATCGAGGAGACGGGGACGTCGTGTTTCTGTAAATGAGATAACAGAAGAAGAGGTTTGAGGTTTGATAAAAGTTCTATCTAAAAGTTCCATCTAAAGCCTTACCCTGGCACTGCCGGCGCCGAGCAGGTACGGCTTGGAGAGCGTACAGACGCGACTTGCCTTGTGCAGGTAGACGGGCATGCCGCTGAAGTGCGTTATCTCCACCCAGCCCTCGGGCAGAATCTCAAAGTGGTCCTGGTCGCGCTCTGAAAGAGAGGGAAACACAAAAAGGAGTTAGTGTTGTTGAACAAGGGTTGCAAAAATCTGTGGAGTACTCACTAATCAGCACCATGCGTTTCCGCTCGAGGAGGCCGCCGTTGTCGCCTTCATTTTCTCCTCCTCCTCCTCCTTCTCCTTGGTTATCTTCTTCACCGCCGCCGCCGCCGCCGCGCGGAAGCTGCTCTTCGGCGCTTCTTTCCCCTAGGATGTTCGCTGCTGCTGTTGCTGGAGATGGTGGCGCCATTGGAGGCTGTGGTTTTATTTGCAAAGATGGTGGTGGTGGCGACGCCCTTCTCCAGCATGTCATCGACGTATTCGTAGTCATCATCGTCATCGTCGTCGTCGTCGTCCGAATCGTCCGAGTCCTCGAACTCCCTTTCCCCCTCCTCCTCTTCTTCTTCCTCTTCTTCCTCCTCCTCCTCCTCTCCCTGCTCCATCAACTGTTCATCCTGTTCTGACTCTTGTTCTTGCTCCATTGGTGGACAGCTTCCACCACCACCACCACTACCAATGGAATCATTTGATCCACTTGAATCTTGGTTTTGGTGGTCTTGATCTTGAGCTGCTACTGCTGAAGTTGCCAGCGTTTGTGGCGGCGGCGGTGGTGGCGGACTTGCAGGCGCCACCACTGTCATGCCATTTGCAAATGGACAGGACATCTTTCCCCTAGTAGAGGATATTCCTGAAAGTAGAAGAAGAAGTAAAATCCCGTAGGATCTTATCACAACCAAAAAAAGATGGAGAAACAAAAACCGTTTGTTGACAACAATAAACAAACAACAAAATCCGAGCAGAACTCGTGGCTCCGCTCTGGTGGTGCCCTCTCTCTTTCTAATTAGCAGAGCGAATAGAGATCGGGTGAATTGAGTTGAATTTCGAAATCATTGCTGGGGTAATAGGTGGAATTGGCAATCATTTTGTTGAAAGGCAGGGAGAGCGTGAGCTGATAGATAACGTTTATTCAACTATTATTCAACTAAAACTAGTGAATAACTAACTCACTAGTAGTGAGATACGCCACTCTAAATAGAGTGGGAGAACAATGCTTGCAAGTTCCAAAATCATAGAGGTTCTAAAACCTAACACATTTTTGTACAGTAATAACAATGAAAAAGTGCAAAATGTACAAACAAAATGAAGATATACAATTAAAATGGCTCTGTTCTAGCAATCGCAGAACCGACAAATGATCCCTGCGCATCATAGGTCACCTGGTCTAGCTCCTCTCGCTTGAAGATGACGTTCCTCTGGAGAGAGGGTGGAAGCTCCTCCAGACCGACGTTTGCCAGCAGGCATTTCAGCTTGCTGAAGCGGTCTTGAAAATAAGTTCGAGTCAGGCGCTGGCATTCGTGAATTAAAAGCGAGTAGGCGAATTGCACCGAACGACACTGCTGGGCAATCCTTGACGGCAGAGTGAAGTGACAGAGTTGACAGCCTCTAAAAGAATGCCGCAACCTGACCACCTCAACGTTCGGAATGATGACATCCAGGCCCATCGACTCAAAGTCCTTATGAGTGCAGGTTTTGACATTTATCCTGTGGTAGTAGAGATAAAATGTAACCGTAGATTAGAACAGATTAGTATAGTGATCTTCAATCAGCATCATAGTACGCCGCCGATTACTACTTACTCTAGCACCTTTACGCTGGGCAGAACGGGCAAAGGCGGTGGGGGTTGCTGTTGGCCAGCAGCAGCAGGCGCAAAGCCAGCATTGGCGAGCGCAACCGGGCCGTAATTCGCATCAAAGTTGAGGTTGAGGAGGACCAGGCAGAGGAGTGATCGACAGGGGGTCAGCGCCTCGGCCACCTGCGCCATGGACAGGCCGGCAAAGGAGAGGTTGAGCGACTTCAGGTTGGGCAGTTGGGTGCCCAGTTGGCGGAGGGCGGCGAGCTGCACCGGTGCACCGTCCAGCTGATCGGCCAGATGCACCCGCTGCAGTGCCGCCGACACGCGCGGACCAAAGGCGAGGACGGTGTTCAGGTGGAAGAGGTTGGCGCCTTTCAGCTCCTCCAGGCGCCCATTGTCCTCGGCGTACCGCTGGTAGGTGGCCTGCATTGCATCGCTGCCATTGGGAGCACTACCACTAGCAAAGCTGAAGCCATCCATGTTCACTGAGAGCTTCTTCAGGCGGCGCGCCACGCTCAGCTCCACCGTGCCCACTGGTACCGGCCCACAGGCAGGCGGCATGGAAAGCGACAGATGCAGGCGGTCCAGCGCCGTCAGGCGGTTCAGTGAGGCGATCAGCGAGAGCACCGTCTCGCGAAAGCCATTCACCGCTGTCTCCCGGTGGTCCCTGTGGGCGACGTCAACGGTGGTGCCCGTAAAGCCAATGCATATCACCCTTAACTGATGGCGGTAGTGGTCGAGGAGGTGCTTAATCGGGCACAGTTCCGCAGAGCTGCCTTCTTGTGCAATGCAAAACATCATCAGCTTGGGCAACACGCCGGTGATGCCGGCCACCATCTTCGGGGTGAGCTTACTGGTGAGCAGCGAGATCCGATCAAGGCCAACTGGTTGATGGGAGATGAACGAACCGCTGTCGTCTTCGCCTTTGTCGTTGCATTCTTCACGCTATTCACATAAAGTCCAGCGACGTCATCCACTTCGAGCTGGTTGTGGGGAATTCTTTTGCGGCGGAAGATGACCAGCTCCCTTCGGGCAGAGAGGGCGGCCGCCCTTGGCTCGCTCCAGCCACGAGACACCTCGTTGAGGTGCACCAGTTCATGCATTGGAAGGAGGTCCGCGATCATGACCAGGATCTCGTTGGGCAAGCTAAAGATCGTGGTGCTGGTGGTGGTGGTAGAAGTAGAGGATGGAGAAGATGAAGAAGGTGAAGAAGAAGAAGAAGAAACGGGTGCTTCCATTTTGGGAGGGCGATGAAAAGAAGAACGGTGATGAAGAGCTAGAGAAGATAACCGATCAACAAGTGCTGCTGCTGCTGCTGCTGATTCTGCTAATTCTGCTAATTCTGCTGCCGAGGCCGTTGTTCGGTCGGTTGGAGTGACACACAGTGTGAGCCGAACACAATGAGCGAACAGCATCAGAGCAGCAAGTGAGGAGAAGAAAGGTGAGCGGCGAAAAGTCTTGAAAACACAGAGAGCACAGGGCAGAACAGAACAGAGAGTTCGAAATACGCACGCCCAGCCCGTGATCATGTGATCACTGATCATCAGCGTCTGCACACCGTTTGCGAGGGGTACTGGAGCGGGGCGAGAGACATCGATGGTACTGGAGAGGCATCGATTGTTAGAGGGTAAAAGAAACTCGCAAACAAAATCAGCGTTGATTCAACCGATTCTGAAGCAAGGAATTAAGGATTCGATTTTTAATTTCATTGTTTACTACAAAAGGGCAGAGCACTGCTACTAATGACCTATTTGATGATTGACTGCAGGGTACAAAAGGCGAAGAGGAGGTAAAAGAAGGGAAAGGGGGAAAAGGTAGTAGAACACTGATTGCGTTTTCTTTGATTGTTGACAACAACAACAACAAAACTAACATGTGAACAGACAGCCAGCCAGTCAGCAAATACCGCCTCAGCTTTGAAGCACATACTGTGACATACTGCATCTGATGACAACTGCTTTCTATCGACTGCTAATGGCGGTGATGGTGATGGTGATGATAATGAAGATGATGATTGCCCCCCTTTCCCCTCATCACTTTGACACTTTCTTGGCACACCAAAGAGAGGAGGGTTGAAAAAGGACGCAGAGGGTGAGCATTGTGAGATGCATCGGCAGGGCATTATGACACAGTGCTTATGACTCTTCTAAAAGGAGGAGACGCCCCAAAACTTGCGCAGCTCCTCGTAGCTGATCCAGAAGATCAGACTCCAGGGGCCCATTCTATGGGGGGAACAAATGAGTTCAAGAGAGCTTTTTAAAATTCAGAGTCACTCTCTCTCTCACCGAATCCAGCAGGGAATGAAGCCCTTGTAGAGGGAGAAGAAGCCCTCCCCTCGCACCGACTTGATGAAGCAGTCCGCCGAGGAGCGGTAGAGCAGCCCTCGACCTTGGCTGTCCGTCGGCTGGTTCATCACCCGCGTCTTGATCACATCCGCCGGCGTGCCCAGCAGTGCTGTAAGTCAGTCAGGGAGTGAAAAAGAAGGGTTAACAAAATGATCAACAAATAGCCAAACAGCAAGCAACAAACAAACTTCCTACCCGCCACAAAGCCGCTGCAGGCGCTGGAGAGGGCGTGCGTGAAGTAGTTGTCCTTCAGGAGGTGTGCTTCAGTATGAGGTGCTTCGCCGAGTCGTAGGTGGTCAGGTCGCCCAGGTTCACGAAGGCGGCTCTGTGGGGAAGGAAGAAGAAGAAATAATAGTAGGCATTTAGAAACAAACATCCTCCCACATACCTCTGGACATTGGGCATCCACCCCTTCCACAGCCCCTTCAGCCCGCCCTCCAGGTAGATCTTGGCAAAGGCGTGCCGGGCATTTTTGACCCGTGGCTCGAGGCCCTGCAGCCGCCGCCGCCCCTCCATCTGCACCTGCACCTTCACCAGGTCGGCGGGGCTGGCGAGAAACTGGGCGGTCATGCCGGCGACGCAGCCGCCCACCACCGCCTTCCACACCGGAATGGTGCCGTCCTCGTTCTTCCCCAGCATCTCCTCGCGAATCGCCTCGTACAGCGTCATCCGCACGCCAGAGTACACTGGGGGGGGGGGGGGGAAGATAAGGGTGAGATATTAATATGGAATTGAAATGAAGGTTTTAGGTTTTAGGTTTTAGGGGAAGAGGTGGGAAATGGAACACACAACGACGCGCAGTTCATTGGGTCATTGCTCTAGCTCTAAACGTCTAAGACTCGACGGCGAAGAGTTAGAAGAGGATGGCAGTTCTTACTGCTTAGGCATGTTCAAGAGAAAGAAGAGAGAGAGAGAGAGATAGAAGTTCAGTTGGTTTGTTTGTGGTCATTTTAAAAAGTCTAAATCTAAGCTTCAGAGAAAAGAACGGTGCAGTACTCCCACTTACCCAGGTGGCGGTAGATGGCCGGCGACAGTCCCTGCCAGAGGCGGAAGAAGCCCTCTTCTTGAACTGCGTAAAGAGGGGGTAAGGATTAGGTCGGTTTTTACAACTGTTGGAATGTTCAACTTCCTAAGGAGGAGAAGCTGTGATAAGGTGTTGTCGTACCGATGCCAACGGCGGTGCCGACCATGCCTCGATTGGGCAGCAGCACCTTGGCCTTGCTACTGTGGTGCGCATCCAGCGCCATCTCCCCCTGGATCTGCAGGCGGCCCTTGATCAGGTCCAGTGGATAGGTGACTGGAAAAGGGGAGAGAGGAGGGGAAATGGTAATTCAAAGCTTTTTAAATGCAAACAGTTCAGTTCGTACTTGTCTCGGCGCAGACGGCCGCCAGAAAGGAGAAGGTGTACTTGATGGCGAAGGTGTCATTCTCGTTGGCCGGCTTGGCCTTTAGGCGCTCCAGCGAGAGCTCCTCCACCTCGGGTGAGGCCTTGGGCCGGACGGGCTTGTACGTCTCCCCCAGAACCATGATGAGGATGATGATCAAATGTACAGGTGTGGTGGTGGTGGTGAAATGTACGCCTAAATTGATGAGACGCTGATGATGGTGGTGACAGTGATGATACTGCACTGTGAATAAATGAATGAGTGAGTGATTAAAGTGGTGGAAAGAGAGAGAGAGAGAGTTGGCGGAATAAATTACCAGCCCCTTGTGTAGTGTTGACACTGGCTGGAAGAAGAAGAAGAAGTGCTTTCTGGTAAGTAATTAGATGGCACCAGGAGAAAGGGATGATACGGTTGAGTTCATGTGTGTGTGTGTACAGAGCAGAATGAAAGAATGCTGTAGAGAAGAGTGTGTATTAATAAATGAAAACTAAAGTACAAAAGTACCAGGTAGAATCAAATGTACCACACACAACCCATAAAGTGATACTCACCAGCAAAACAGCAGACTGTTTTTTTCTAGTTGTGTTTACGAGAGAGTGAGAAAGAGATGACCGTCAAGAGGCTGTTGACTTTCGATGAATGAAGTGCTGAGAAAGAGAGAAGAAAGTGCTGCTGCTATTTTTGCTGTCTTTAGTGAACTCTTCAGTGACATCATCAGCTTTCTCTCTCTCTTTTCTCAAGTCCTGTTTTCTTTCTTGCTTTTCCTGCTTACAGAAATGTATCTCTTATTTTTACTTTGTCGTGCTTTGCTTTGCTTTGGCTTTTCTCCCCGTCTTGCTTACAGCAAGCTCACGGCAAACATAAAATACAAGGGTAAAATAGCGCGCTTGGCTGCTGCTGCTGCTGTCAGGTGCTGGTACTGGACAACACTTTGGCAATGGATATCCTCACCACCATCACCACCATCATAGTCTCGTCTGTACCGAGGCACTTCGGTAGCACATTGTCGTCGTCGTAGTTGTCGGCAACATTAGCATCATCATCGGGCAGCATCGGCTGATGTTGAGGGGGACGGCTGAGGTGAAACTGGAGGCAAGGGACTTCTGCTGCTGCTGCTGACTGCCAATGCTGCTGCTGCCAATGCTTCTGATGCTGCTACTACCTCGTGCGGACATAATATGAACGGCGAAGATAGTGGAGGAAGAAGAAGAAGTAGAAGAAGACGATTATGCTGGCGAGGGTGATGGGGATGATAAGGGTGAGACATAAGGCGATGGAAGGGAGAGACTGATAGGTTGTCGCTCTCTCTCTCTCGCTTTCTGCTGACTGATGAAGCAGAGGGTAATAAAAGGAGAAGGACTGAGCTGAGCTGATGGGGGAATCGGAGGCGACACTTTTTCCCTTCTCTTCGGCTACCTCGGCGACGCCGGAGGAGAAGGAGAAGAAGATGCGCCGAAGAAAGAAGTGTGAGAGGAATCCGCAACAAAACGAGAAAAATAGAACGACTGCGACGAGGTAAACAGAAGAAAACAGCAAAGCGAAGGGAAAGAAAGAGAACACATGTGCAGAAGAGGGAAAAGTTCTCTGCTATTTACGCCGACAGATGGCGAACCAGGGCCGAAATTCAAATTGTGCAGATTGGCGGTAACTTTTTTTCCTTCTTCCTCGGTAATTCTCTCTGCCTTTTTTCTCCCTCACCCGCAAGTTCGGTAATTAATTGAATTGTTGTTTTGCGAGGCCACCATAGCACACACAGTTGTAAGGCCAAGCCGGGGTTCTACTAATCACCGCCGCCGCTGCCGCCAATTACTACTCGGTGTGTTTGCTGGTCCAATTATGTTTGTACATTGCGGCTGCTGCTGCTGCTGCTGTTCATTGAGCTTCACTTTACCTAGCTGTTTTTTTCTGCTGTTTCTGCTTCGGTTCAGGCCATCATATAGGCAGAAAGCAGAGCCTCCACACAGAAGACCTTAATTATAATGGCTGCTGTGGTGGTGGTGGAAGGCAGTGACACGAGCAGTCAGTCAGTCAGTTTGCTTCTGTTTGGGCTGCTTTGATTGCATTCAGGCAATTCAATTACAGCTGAAAAGGACAAAAAAGGGAAAAACAGCAGCAACGCCAACAAACTCCTGATGACAATTTTGATGCTCTAGCCAGATTTGATTTGACCTATCTTTTGTTGTTAACAAAAAGAAAGAAGGAAGGAATTTGCAATTATCACGCTGAAATACAAACTAAATTGGCTTTATTAGGTAGCACAAGGAAAAGCGTTCGAGTTAAAGCTGATGATCATTTCAGTCATTATTTTTTCTATCCGAATCAAAACCAGTCACCACCATAATCATCTCTGCTTGAAAAAAACACACTTTTTTCGGTCAACTTTCGGTCAGCATTTCAATTACCGGTCAGTGTTCAGCTGGTGATTACGTTCTCTGGTAGAATAAAAAATGGTCACTTATGATTTGAAGCAGCAGCAGCCATTGAAAAAGCAGCCATTGAAAAACGCAGCAGCCGACAAGAAAAAGTAGCCAGCTAATAGTAACCAGCTACTCGTTCTGGGTATATAGGAAAACCCGAATGTGGTGGCAGCACGTGCTTTTGTATGTGAGTGTGTGTGCTAGGCAGTCCAACGGAATCGAAAAGAGAGAGAGAGAGAAAGAGAGAGAGAGAGAAAGAGAGAATCGCTGCAGAATTTCGGAATGCCAGACCAGATCAGAGCCAGACGCCGGAGCTGAGGCTGCCACTGCCGCCGCTGCCTCATTTGCTCACTTTGTTACGGCGATTTTTCCTTCTTCTTCTTTTTTCCCACTCTCAATATTTGAAAAACTTTGCGCCAGATTTGGTCTCTCATTCCCTCTTTTTTCCCGTGATCTGGCTGTGAGTTTTTAGAGTGAAATTGAATTTGCGTGCTGGTGATTTCTTTTTTATTGTTGTGGTTGTTGCTGCTCTGTGTTTTCTTGTTGGAGCGAAATTCTAATTCTGATTGTTTTGTTGCTGAATATTTGTTGCCGCTGCTGCGTTTATTGAGCGACAATCATTTTTGCTTTTTTACTTGTTTTCCTGTTCGTCTTTTTCTTGTTCACCTGGTGCAAATCTTTTCTTCTCGTTAATTGCTGTGCTCTTCTTTTTCTTCTTTTATTGGCACCGATTATCCTCGTTCAGTGCAAATCTCTTCATTCTCTTTTTCTTCTTGTCTTTGACCATTTCCTGCCACAATAAAAACCCAAAGTGGGCGACGACAGTTTGAAGAAGAAGTGCAGTGCACCAAAAAGACTGGACAGTGTCCACTGGCAAACACTGAGAATTTATGTCCTTTCCCTCGTTGTCGTTGTTGTCAATTGAGTGGTGGAAGTGGTGGTGGTGGTAGTCGTGACCAGAGGCAATTTAATTAAATCGCTGTTAATTGTCTTCAAACAGAGGAGGAAGCTTTGTGTGAGTGTGTGTGCGTCCTTCGACGTCAATTTTGATCACTTTCGCGAGCGCGCGCGCTTTTTGCCCTGTCATCTGTGGTCGCCCCTTCTCTCTCTCTCTCTCTCTCTCTGCTGTTGTTGACTTTTTGTCTCTCTGATTTTTGTTTTCTTCAACAAAACTTCGTCACTTCTCTTTTCTTCATTTGTTCATCTATTCTTCTTCGCCAGTTCTAGTCTTGGTCGTGGCTGATTTCTCGACGTCGCCGTTTTATCGCCGTTGGCCTTGGGCGGTGCCCCAATGTCCGATGAGTGCTAGTGCCATTGCTGCTGCTGCTCATTTCTTCTTCTCTTCGTCGTCTGCTATCCTCGTTATTATTTATTCGTCTGGCTCTCTCCCTCCTTGCTAATCAGTCCTGATTGTTTTTCCTCATTTTCGGTAAGTAGTGCTGGTGGTGGTGGTGGTGGTGAAATCAGTTGGCCTCTCTCTCTCTCTCTCTCTCTCTGCCTGCCCACACAGAAATCACAGTTTTGCTTTCTGCTGGTTCAGCAGGGAATGAAGGAAAGAGAAGAAGAAAAAAGAGGCTCCATTTCGTTGCCCTTTGTTCTTTTTTCTGTTTGTTTTTTAAATTTTTTATTTGTTTTTTGACTGGTTTTCTAATTAATTTCCTTTTCAATGCTTTTTCTTTTTCTAAAATCTAGCCAGTTCACCGATAACACTCAACACCCTCGATTTCTCAGAAATCAGAAAGTTCGCCGCTCAAAAATCAGAGTCGACGGAGTTCTTCTTCTTTTGTTTTATCTTCGCTGTCATTATTTTCACTTTCCTCGCCATCTCCGCCATCTCACCGCCGCCCCCTCATCTTGAGCCCACCTTTTTATCCTCTTGAGGCAGATTTGCCGCTGCACTTGCTTTTTTCGCCGTTTGTCTTCTGCACTGACTTCTACAACCACAACACACACACACACACACGGCAATTCTCAAGTCTCAAGTCCCTTCTTCATCGTACTCTGTGTGTGCTCATAATTCCGATCTATTTTTAATAATTTCGCTCCGTCACACATCATCATCATCTTCTTCTCTCCTAGCGCTTTGGTGGCGGCTTACTACCGTTTGGCACTTCTGCACAGCACACACACACACACTCACACGTCTAACGGCATTGTCAGTATCAACTTTCTCACTCTCGTTAGCACCGCAGTCAGTTTCTGTTTTCCCTCTCCCTCTCTACGGGCCAATTTGAAAGTGTGGTCGAGCTGAGCCGACGAAAGCAGCGAAAGCCAAATCGACTAGAACGACTGGGAAGACAAGGTCGGCGGCGGCGTGGCCAAGTAGAACAAGAAGAAGAAGAAGAGGAAGAAAACTTGCTCTGTCATTTGTGGCGTCCGAAGCTCAGGCTCTGCTGCTGCAAACATGACGTTCCTTTGTCTTTGAGAGGGAACCATTTGGCGGACCAATTTGGCCTCCCTTCCCTTCCATTCTAACTTTTTAGTCCCGATGCCCTTTCTTTTTCTCCTGGGGATTGAGCAACACACAGACACTCTCTCTCCCTCCCATTCCCCGGCATCACCATTCAAAATCAGCAGCAGCAGTTGCAGATGTTTATCGAATGGCATCGCCTTTCGGCGCCCGCCAATTGAGCCGTCGCGACCTACTCTACTCACTCACTTTCTCCCATTCTCTCAACTCGACTACCAACTTCGATCTCGTGTTTTGATTTGCCCCGTTTCAACAACTCTCTCTCTCTCTCTCTCTCCCATTCTGACTGTCGGTGATTGTTGGTGGTGATTGTTGCCGCGCTACCGCTGCTTCTGCAGTTGCAGTCGTAGTTGCTGCCGATTCATTCTGCTTCCAGTTCAGCTGCAGACCGAAGCTTCGGATCCTTTCCCATCTTCCCGTCATCCTTCTCCTGCAGTTTCAGCACACACATCTTTACCAGCAGCAACAGCACAGCTCCTCATTGTTTATGCGTGTCTTCGGCGTGTTCATCTAGCAACTACTACTACTACTACTACTACTACTACTAGCTGCTGCTGCTTCTGCACTACTTCAGTACTACGCCATCGTCATCTATTCTTTCCTCCTCCCAATCTCTCTCATTTTGCTTCTGAACTTCAGCACTCAACAATCGTCGGCAAATTCGCCACCACCACCGCAGCCGCCGCC
This sequence comes from Tyrophagus putrescentiae, assembly GCA_024499935.1. NCBI lineage: Eukaryota > Metazoa > Arthropoda > Arachnida > Sarcoptiformes > Acaridae > Tyrophagus > Tyrophagus putrescentiae. The sequence continues at coordinate 11,538,062 of JAMZRA010000003.1, forward strand.
GCCGCCGATACTGCCGACGACTGTTCGTTTTGGGCCGTTTTGTGTTGGTGCGAATTCATATGAGCACTACTCTCTTTCCTGTTCTCATCCTCAACCTCAACCTCAACTCAGCAGCCATTGTGCAGCACCGTCAGCTTTCCTTTGCAAGCCCTCCGTTCATATTTTCATATCCAGAGCTGCCTGCAAATTTTCCTTCTTTCTCCATTTCTTCATTCTCCCCGCTTCGTCTGCTCTCGATGGCCGACGATCGCTGATCAGCAAAAGAAGGGGAAGGGGAAAAAGCAGGAGTAGAGCTCCAAGCGTACCGATTCCACCCAGTCACTGCATACTTTTGCTGCTTCTGCTGCGCCAGAACATGGCTTGCAGCGATTCTGCCCGAAACAGCAGCATCAGCAGCAGAAGAAGCAGAATCCTCGACCAGCAACAGCCGCCGCTAACCTTCTCGTCTGCCGGCGATTGTCATCTCACTCTGCTGCTCTGCTAAGCAGCAGCAGCAGCATCACGGTGGCGCAGCATTCCTGGCAAATTATCAGCAAGGCGCAATCATCAACTGCATCGTCCGCTCATCTTATGACCAAAGTCGCTTCCACTGCTTCAGTGCTGTGTGCTTCTCACCAATCACCACCAATCAGCGTTCACCAGTGTCTGTGTTAGTGCCAGTGAGTGAATGAGTGAGTTTATGTTATGTTTTAATAAGTTGTGCCTGCCGGTTCGGTGTGTGTGTGTGTGCGTTTGTGTTTGCTTTCTCCTCTGCTCGATGGCTGCTCACACGACACTGCAAGAACGCCAATTCGTCCTCTTGATTCTCTTCTTCTCTTCTACTTCACCCCCTCATCATCACCGTCTTTCCGTTTCTACTACCATCGTATCTTCTACCTTCTTCTTCTTCCGCACCATTTGTTCTTCATTCTTTGTTGTTGTTGTCATCAACGCTGTGGTGCTCTCTTCCCCCTTATCCCTTCAAGGCTTCGTCTTCTTCCTCGAATACCTAGCAAAATGATCAGCGGCAGCAAGTCATGAGGAGAAGCGGAACAGAGCAGCGAGGGAGCAGCAGCAGCAGCACCGTCATCAGCATCATCATCCTTACCCTCGATACCTGAGCATAAAATGAGCCTCCACTCATCAGCTGTTCGTCCATCGACTGCTGCCTCCACCACTGCTGCCACCACTGTCAAGCACCGCCACCGAAATGCCGCCTCCTCTGTCACCGAAGATGAAAGAGATGGAGGAGAAGGAGGAGAAGTGCCGGAGTTCAATGAAGTGGAAGAGGAAGATAAAGCAGTCCTGACGAACAGCAGCGGTGATGGCTGCGGCGGTGGCTGCAGCAGTGTTGGTGGCAGCCTTAGCAGTGGAAGCGGCCACAGCAGCAGCAGCAGGAGCAGCCTCAGTCAGGAGCAGTGCTCCGCGGGGGTGATCAGCTTCAGCTCGGAGGCCTCCAGCAGGGGCAGCAGGGCCTAGCAGTCGTCCGGGCACCAGTCATGGTCATCACCACCACTACTCCCATCATCATCACTCCTATCCTCATCACCCTCATCACCCTCACCCTCAACGCCACCACCATCATCATCAAGAGCCGATGCCGATGCCGATCACCCACAGTGCGGTGGTGTCCATCGCCTCCAACAATGGCGGGGAGTACTACGGCGAGGACTCGGTGCAGACCTCGGTGACGCCCTCGGTGCTGGGCGACAGCAGCTACAACAGCGCCACCATCAACACGCAGTCACCGCATCGCACCGGCCACCGAGGTCATCACCATAAAAATGGCGGCGGAAATAGCGGGGGCGGAAGCGGCGACCACCCCTTCTCGCAGTACGCCCCGGTCTGTCTGTACGTCTTCAAGCAGGACACCTTTCCGCGCAACTGGTGCCTCAAGATGATCTCCAATCCATATCCTTTTCCAACACGGGCGACGTCCTGTTTTGTTTTTCATTTTGATTACCACTTGCACTACCACTTCCCCATCACTACCCTCCTCATCAACATCCCCCTCCCCAGCTCAGCGGTAACGTAAGTGGATCATTTTGTTTCTCCTTCTTCTTCTTCTTTTCACTCCTTCACTCCTTCAATCTTGCCCAATGCCCATTTGCTATTTTTTGTTTGTGTTGATTGTTTTTATAATCTGAAAATGAGGTACTCTAGGGAAAGTATCTGCTTTTTTTGTGGTAGTAGGGTGATACGGCAGGCATGCTTTTTCTCGGAATCCGAGCACACACATTGTTTCAATGATATTATTCACCGACATTTATTCACATTATTCACTTTTGCGCTCACTCGTGTCCGCTCATTCACCGACTCGCTCACTCTCATTCTCTGACGTTCTATCTCCTTTTGCTCTGGCGCTTTTGCATTTGCTTTTGCTCTCTCTCTCTCCCTCGCAAACACTTGCGTCTGCAAAACACGGAAAAACTTTTACATTTTAATTACGTGTATGGAGAATTTAATATCAATTTTAGGGTAGTGCGTCTGTGTGTAATGTCTGTGGTGGTCGTGGAGTGGAGTGTGTAGCAGTGAACGGTGTAGTCAGTGAGTCAGTTTTAGTTTTGGTTGGTCGGTCGGTCGGTTGGCTCTGAACGGTGCGCTTTGCATATCATTACTATTAATTACGACAGGAGAGAGAGTGAGAGTGAATGAATGGTAGGTTTGCCGCCGCCACTGTTTAGCTGGTAGGGCCCAGCAGTTTGCTTTTAATTTACTCTCGCTTGGACATCTCTCAGTCACTGTGAGCTGTTTCCCTCTCTCGGTGAAAAGACGCCTTCCCGGGGCTCTTTCTCCTCTCTGTTTTCTCATCCTTTCATTTGTACTATCCTATCCAATCTGTCTGCACAATACTGAGTTTAGTCTGCTACCGTCACCACCACCGCCACCACCACATTCATCGTCTGCCTGAAATGAGTGTTCCCAAAACCGTGCCCAAAAGTGCACAGCCGTCTTTCTCGGTCTCTGTGTATATGTCTGTGTTTTACGGCACTGATGCGGCGGCGGTTTCGGCGGCGACTGCAACTACTTCTTCTGTTGCAGATGCTTTCGCACCCTTTCACTTTTCTCACCCGGCGCACTAATTGAATCGAGCTCGTCCAGCTCGACTCTTTCTCTCTGTCTCGGTCACACTAGGCGGCAATTGCAATTGCCGCCGCCGCCGCTGCTGCTGTTGCTGATTCTGCTGTGTCTCAAAAAGTGCTGTCGCTCATTGCTTTCTTTTCTTTCTCTTTCAGATGTACTGCTTCACAGTAAATTGCACTGCACAGTACTCATTTAGCTGAGATGGCGGCGGCTCGCTAGCTCTTTCTTTTTCTCTCTCTCTCTCTTTCTTCTTCTTCTTCCCATTCTCGATTCTCTCCGCTCAATTTTCGCCGCCTCTCACTTTTCCACTTTAAAGCTTTATTCTTTCTGTCACAGCAGCAGCAGCAGCAGCAGCAGCTCTTCTTCTGCTTTGCCGGCCAGTTGTCTGCAGCTGCGATAATTGCAGATTACGCAGCGGCAGACACGCTTGCCTTCTTCCTTGCTGTTGCCGTTGCTGCAGACGCCTAATCGATAGGCCACACACTCTCTTGCACCGACGTCGCCACTGACGCCTCACACGAACACACACTCACACACTCACTGCCCACCGGTCATGTAAGTGGGCAAATTGAAAAGCACTGTCCCCTTACTTAGGACTGTGGCCAGCTGCCTGCCTGCCTGGTCTTGCTGCTGATTTCTCCAGCAACACGATCTCCGAAAACGGCAAAGGATTACACACCACACACAGACACACATTCGTTTTCCCTCTCTCCCTTCCCGTCTGAAAATAAACACAACAACAGTACTACTACTGATTCTAGGGTAGCAACAGACGACGACGAGGACCATCTCAGCTCGAGCCATCTTCAGAGACCATTTGCACTGCTGTTTCTGCTGCTGCTCCTTCAGATTACCGTTTTCATTCTTTCGACGTCGGACGAACCAACCAGGCAGTGAAGCGACTTCAGTGACTGCTGCAGCAGCGCAGACCTTTCTTCTTCTTTCGGTCGCCATGCATTGATTAGCTGCTGCTGCTCTTTGGCAGAAGGAGAAAGGAGGAGGAGGACATGTCTGCCACATTGCTTCGACATTTTCCGTCATTTGCAATTCATAGCCTAGGGAGGACTTTTTTTGGGCAGGACTTCTTCTCGGTCTGACTTGCTCTGGCCAATATGGACCAGAAAGCTGCAGAAAGCTTAAGCAGCCTTTCCTCCTTTGGCAGAACAATTATTGGCCAGCTGATAATTTGCTGGCCGAGTAGTGGTAGTGCTTTTTTCTTCTTTTAGTGTAGTAGATTCTTCTCTTTCTAGCGATTGCAACTTCTGATGTCGTTGGAAATTTTCGAATAATTTGGTGGATCAGAACTTGAAGTTGTGCTCATCGAGTGAGTTCAGAGCTAGCTAGCTGTCTCCGGTCGTGCTGCTTTCTTGGCTGCTGCTGCTGCTGCTGCTGTTGCTGTCGATCGTTCATCAATTTCTCTCTGCCTGCCTTAATTAATGCGAGCGCTCGCCCTTTCTTTCAGCCTTAGTTTTATTATTATTATTTAGGCTACTAGGCTCTTTGGAAGTGTGTTGTGAGTGTGTGTGTGTGTGTGTTTGTGTGTTTGTGTCTAAGGCACTGGGTCGCGCGCGCTGTTTTATCTTTCACGCAGAGAGAGAGGGCTTCCTTCACAGCAGCAGCAGCAGCAGCAAAAACTTCTGCCTCACTTTAGCCAACTTTTCTCTGGTGGCGACGATAAATTACGATTTAAGTTTTTTTCTTTTCTTCTTCTTCTTTCCTCCTTTTTTTTCTTTCACTGTTGCGGCAGCGGCTGATTAAGAAATGCAAATTCACAACCGTGTGTGTGAGAGAGAGAAGAGAGTGAGCAAAAGAATAGAGGCTTCTGATGATGATGATGATGGTGGTCGTGGTGATGGTGGTGATGCTTTCAGGCTATTTATTGCGTCTTCTTCTTTTTATTCGCCTGCCGCTACTGTTCTGTCGTCGATGTTGCCTGGCAGGAACTAAAAGACAGTAGCAGCAGCAGTCGTTTGGCATCATGGAAATTGGCGTCAAACAAATTGACTCGTTGCTGCGGCGGCGGCGGCGGCAGCGATGGCAGCAGCCGACTCGTTTGTGTCGCTAATTAAGTTCTGGTCGTCTCTTTCCAGTTCAGACAGCTAGTTGGTTACCAGTTAGGAGCTGCTGCACAGACAGACACACACACTTTGCTAGGGTGATATAATTAATTTATCGTTATAGTAATAATAATAATAATACACAGACACTCACTTTACATAACTCAATCTGGTCATATAGACGGCGACGACACCAGGCGAAGACGACACGCAGAGGGGAAAGGGATTGCAATTGCACTTGCACTTGCACTTGCACTTGCATTTTCTCACTTTCTCACATAAGTCTCACTTTTGTGCCTACTACTCTTGGCCGCTTCTCGGTGCACAGGCACGTCTGTCACTGAAGTGTCACCCAACTTCTGCTGCTGCTTCTTCAACAGCAGAAGTTGTCTGTCTTTTCTCGTGGAAGACGCCATGGAAAAGTATAGCTCCTGCTCACCAAATGGCACTTTTGGGGTGCACCGAATGGGCGACCATTTAAGCGTGTTCACAGCCTGGTGGTGGTGGTGGTGGTTGTAGTGCAAAACTGCCAAGCAGGGCAACCACCTCTTCTTTGTTCACTTCAGATGCAGATCTTCTGTCGTCCTAATACTTTAGCGGTCTCTATTGATTTAAATGTTTAAAAGGTTAGTTTTTTTCGGCCCCCTCCTCCTCCTTTTCACCTTTCTTACCTTTGCAGTTTTTACTTACTGACTTGACTTGACTTGCTGTGGCAGTGCTCTTTCTCCTCTCCCTTTGTTGACTCAACAAACTTGCTTATCCAATTTGTTGACAGAATGTTCTCCCTCGCCCTCTTTCTCTCTTCGCTCAATTCTTTTGCCTTTCCTTTCCTTTCCTTAGTTCTTATTCGCTGAACACAGTCAGCCGGCAATTCTGTCTTCTCGTCACTTTTAATTCGCTTTACTTACGGCTACTGTGTGTTACGCAGCCCTGCTCTGCTCTGCTCTGCTCTGCTGGGTCTCTTCTGGGACCCTTTTTTCCTGCTTTTGTATTACTATTTGGTCTATTCAAATATGTGCGTCTTCTGCTATTTGCGCAATGAACGGCAAATAGTTTAAAGGAGTTTAGCAGCAGCAGCAGCAGCAGCAGCAGAGGGAAATGAACTAAAAGGTCGAACCTTTGGTGGTAGTGTGTTTAGTATAATTGGGGGAGTTGTACCGAGTTCACCCTTGTCCACTCCTTGCTGATCATTTCCCCTCTTTTCTTCTCTTTTGCTGCTCTGGCATTCGTTTGTTCATTTGTTCAGTTCTGTTCAGTTTCCAGAGGAAACAATTTGAATAATTTGGCAATAAAGTGAATCCATTGGCCATCTCGTCCTTGGGTTCATTCAGCGATAACATCTCTCTCTCTCTCTCTTCTCTCCTTTTCTCTCCTATTTGGGTGCATTTCACAGTGCACTCTTTCGGTCAGTTTGTGGCCATCCTTCTTCTTCATCTCCTCCTTTTCCCGTTCTTACGATTTCTCGAGATTTGTGCCCTTTTATGGGCAGCAGACAGACACAGAAATGCAGACAGTAGTGTAGTAGTGAGCAATAATAATTGCATTCAGTTTGCTCCACTGACCATAATTCAATTTCTGCAATTTCTATTCTATTTGGTCAGCTCGGGAGAGAAGTAGCGCAATGGCAGCCGCTCTCAATTGTCCAGTCCGATGTGTGTAGAGAAGGCGCTTGAAGAGTGGGAAAAAAAGTTTACAATAACACTAATTTGGCAGTATATGGTCCCACTAGTGGTCACCCATTTTCAATGGGCCAATTTTAAGACAGTAAAGCAAAGCCGAGTTATTCTTGTGTCTACTTCGGTTTCTACTTTGGGAATTACCCGGCAGTCGATTAAGATCAATTATAGCCAATTTATACACTTTACTAAACCTCTCTCTCTCTCTCTCTCTCTCTCTCTCAAGCTGTTGCCACAGTTCAGTTCAGTGGCGAGAAAAAAAACAACTGCGAACAGCTTTTCATACTCCTACTCCTTTTGATTAGAGGAAATTGAGCACTTCGATTTAATTACTGAAATTGAATATTGCCCAAATATATTGACGGCGTCGGCGTCGGCTGCGGGAATCATCACACTCTTGTCCCCAGCACACCAATCACCAGCTAGGATTTGCTCTCTTCTTTTTTTGCTCGAGTAGTTGATAGTTCAGTCAAATGCGAACTCTCTTCAGCTGCAGAAAAAGCAGCAGAAAACCAGCTCACCGGTGAGTGTGTGTGTGCGTCTGGTAATGTGTCCCATTAATAACGGGTTGAATTCGCGGCGGCGGCGGCGGCAACATGCAACGTGTGTAAGAGGGAGCAAACAGCAAAAGTAATCGAGAGAGAGAGAGAGGAGAGAGAGAGTGAGAGAGCACACCGCCACCAGAATCGGGTGCACATTAACGAGCTGTAGTTCTGTGTCTGTTTTCCAGCACTCTCTCTCTCTCTCTCTCCCTTCCCTCCCCTCTACCGATAACAAATGGGTCGCCTTTCACGGGGAATTGATCAGCTTTGGTGATCGCAAAGGAAAGAGGAGAAACGAGAGCCCGCGCCGCAAATGACTCGCCGCTAATAACCGAACTGGAAACAGATTACCGGCGAAGAAGAAGAAGAAGAAGAAGTTGGGCACTGCATTACTACCAGTACCACCACCACCACTTCTACCACTTCTGCCACTGCTAATTCCGCCATTTGTAATCTGTGTCTCAGCACTGTCACTCTGCTGCTGCTGCTGCTTTCTGCTTTCACTCAGTCAATGGTTTCTCGAGTGAATTCTTTTGCTTTTCTTGCTTCCTATTAGAGCTCTACCACTCTCGAGCAGCAGCAGCTTATCTTAGCTAACCGAAAACAATTAAAGATGCCCGCTTGAGTGCTAATTTGCCGACGCACTTTTCTTCGGCCACCAGCACCACTTTTCTTTGTTTTCTTTTCAGTTTCTAAAGAGCGGTCTAAAGATGTGTGCACCTAAGTCTGTTGTGTGTGTCTGTGTAATAAATGACTGCACTTTTTGTTGAAAGAAATGTTTGGGGTACCTTCTTTACCTCCTCCCCCTCCCTTTACTTCCCCGCTCTCAGGCATCTTTACCTGCCTTGCAACCTTTTTTCCCTAGGAAGAAGGGATGACCAAGTGTGTGTGTGTCAGGTTGGGTACAAGGTTTCCACCACCACCACCACCACCACCATCACCACTTTCACCTGTGCCTAATTAGAGCGAGAAGTTCTGTACCTCTCTCAGAGTGGTAGTTCCACCACCACCACCCCGCTGCTGCCTTTTGCACCGGTAATTAAACAGTTTGCCCCTGCTACTATTTTTTTTGTTTTGCTTTTGGCCTTTGCTTTTCTAAAAGTTTACTCTCTCTGTGTTGCACTGTAGCTACTGTTTTGTTCTCCTTGCTCTCTGCCAGTGTCAGTCTCCTTAATGAAGGAGTGCTTCGGCTGCCGCTGTTGCCAGAGTTATTCAACAGAAGCAGAAGCTGAACACTCACTCTGCTGTCTGCTGCTGCTCAAGGCTGCAACATTGCTATCAAGTTGCAGCTGCTGAATAGCAGCAGACAGACAGACAGACTCGGCCAGACTGTCAGACAGGCCGATTCAGTTTGCCATGTTTAGTCAGTCAGTCAGTAGTGGTAGTAGTAGTATTTTTCCCCTTTTTCCCATTTCTTCGTCACTTTTTTTCCTAGTGGTCTTCTGGTGCAGGACCGTCAACTGCTGTGCACTGAAGAATGCTGTCAGAAGAGAGTCAGGGAGGGAGGAAAGGAGGAAGGAAGTCAATTGTGTCGCTGACTTTTTTTGATTCTGACTCTGACTCTGTCTACTTCTTTTTTCACTCTCTTTTTTAGTTTCCCCTCTCAAAATGAGAGTTAATCGCATATTAACCATTTTGAAGCGCCGCTCTCTCTCTCTCTCTCTTTCTCTCTCTTTCCGTTTACAAGCCAGCTTGTTTGCTTTTAATTAGCTCTGAGCGCTAAATTAGCCTGAGTGATCTTTCCTTTCTATCATTTTTTTTCTGCACTCAGCCAAAGTGTAAACAGCAGCAGAATCAGCAAAGATTTAGCATCATTTTGTTTCTAGTGCACTTCTTCTTCTTCTTGTAGTGCACCTACTCTACCATCAGCGCAGCTGCCCCCTGCCTGCTTGCCTTGCTGTTTCTGGCATCTACATTTTTTTACTACCTTCCTTCCTTCCTTCTTTCTTTCTCCGCCTAAGAGTGCAAGTGCAAACGGAGTACTCCCCTTTAAAATTCAGCACGCATTCGTAGGCAGCAGCAGCAGCAGTGCGGCGGCGGCAGTGCCATTAAAAAGCAGGCTTCAAAATTGAGCGAGAGAGAGAGAGAGAGGTTACATTTTGCGAATTTTTCCTCCATTACCTTTTCTTTACCGTTACCTGCTGAGATAGACAGACAGGCACTAGGCAGTGCACTTCACTTTGGTCCGGTCCAAATCACACACAATGGACGCCCCGCGTTGGGGGAAACTGCTGCTGCTGCTGCTGCTGCTGCTCTACATTTCCATTGCCTAGTCAGACTAGTCTTGGTGTACACAGTGCCTTGGTCCCCTTACCTCTTCTTTTCCCTTTTTCCCCTCTGACTCGTCGACTACTCTCCTTAGCCGAATGCCGAGCGTATGGAAATGGCAATTCTGCTGCTGCTTTTATTCCTTTTTTATTCTTCTTTTTGCCGAATCGAGCTTGCACCTAGCAGCACCAAGTGTGCCACACGGCTCTAGAGCCAGCTATTTCTGGCCATTGTTCAAATGCGCTTACCAAGCTCTTTTGCCCTGCACTGCCACTGAGCTCTGTGGTGCACCTATCTTTGATGGCAATAACTTTATTTGCACAAATAGGTGAAATTATTATATCTGCTCATCAAGGCTGGTGGTGGTGGTGCCTACTGTTACCACCACTACTGTTACCTGCACCGCACTGACTGGCTGGCTGTGTGTGTTGGTTGGTTGGTTGGTTGGCCGCAAAAACACACACACAGGCAACCACAGGCACAGCTCACCTGGTACGATGATGGTTGGCCATCATGCATATATGATGTCCAGTAGCATTCTCAGAGTGGTGTCTCAGTAACAACAGCAATGGCAGCAGCAGCAGCAGCAGCAGTATTCAAGAACATTCTCGGCTGAAAGAGAGAGGGAGAGAGAGAGAGCATGAGGTGTGCATGATTGGCATACTAACTAACCATTTCAAATACCGCTAACCCTCAGCAGCAACGGCGTTCTCTCTGAAAATGTGTGTCTCTGTGTCGGTCTGTGCCTGTGCCTGCTTTTGTGTGCCCAGCAGTTCTGCACTCGCATTTAGGCTGATTAATTCGAGGCTGGCTGACTGACTGGACTGACTGACCAAATAACCACACGGACTCGGCTGTTCAGGAATTCTGCTTTTCTTCCTCCGGTGCTGCTGTTTTATTTGGCGGTTGTGGCCTTCTCTGGGCCATTTCTTCTTCTGTTGACAAATCTCAATCTCTCTAACCCGTTTTACTCTGCTGTGGTTATTCTCGGAGCCCCTTCCTCCTCTCACCATTGCTGACATTGCTCCACTTCGACAGACCGATCACACTCTGAACACTCTTTCTCATTATTCTCTCTTTCTCAGCTGCCTCTTTCTTCTTCTTCTTTTCGCCATGAGTCAGCAAAAGCTGTGAGAGTGAGGGGGAGGAACTCGGTGTGTTGTCCTGTTCGGTTCTTCGTGGAGCTGAAGTGGTATCATCACCACCAGCCGAAGCACCTCGGTGTGTTCTTGCCTGGCAATACTGCACACTGGCGACACAATTTGTGTTTACGCCTGCTGCTGCTGCTGCTGCTGCTGCCTCTGCATTTCTTGCATTTGCAAGCGCTTCCGAAGCAGTAGGGCACTGTCCGTGAATCAGGCGTAATAATTAGCTTAATTAAATGCTAAGTGCACTGGCGGTAGCAAAAAAGTAGTAGTAGTTCTGGTATTGCTTTTGGTGGTGGTGGTGGTGGTGGTGGCTGTCGTTTTAGTGCACTAGTAATAATGGTCCTGGTGACAAACGTGAAGACGACAATCGGTGCCGATTGCTGCAGATTTGGTGTGTCTGCTGCTGCTGCTCCAGAGAGCACACATTCTGCTGCTACCGTTTTTTTCACTAGATCGATGACATGTCAATGGAAAGTGCTCTCCTGCATTGCTGCTGGTGGTGGTGGCTGTGGACTTGGTTTCACTGCCGCCGTTTTTAAAGCAATCTGGCCACCAAGATTTATACTTTCCCACTAAACTGAGCGACGAGCCAGCGAGCGATATTTTATCCTGGTCCTGGTCATTGCCCACACTCTTTTTGTGGTGCACTCTCATTGCACCCATCAATCGATCAGGCAGATTTCACAGCTCACATCAGCTTTTCTCGGTGTGCAGTGCAGTGCAGCCCCCTTACTCACTTTCTTTTTAGTGCAGTTTAGTGCCAGTTGGAGCGATTTTTTTTATCAGCGAAGGGGAGATGCTTAAAAGTTTGACGTGAGAGAGAACAGTTGATCATCAAAAGTGTGTGCATGATTCGGTTGGCTTTTCTAGTTTATTAAATTGAGCTATACAAAATTTTGGTAGTGTTTATCTTGACCACCACCAAATTGGTGGGCACTAATTTGAAGTTTAGGAGCTGTTTTGCTAACTTATCATCATCCTCTGTAGCAACTCTTTATGGTCTCTTTTAATTTTTCTTTCGATAATTAAGTTAATATTTCTATATACTCTTTTTTGCTGTTAGTCATCGTGCTCGTGTTAACACAAAGACACTGTCTGCCAGCCAGTGAGTGAGTGAGTTAGAAGATAAAAGTAATGTAAACATGGCGCAGCAAAAATCTCGGGCAAATCGGTGATTGAATGGGAAGCCATTATGCTGCTGCTGCTGCTGCTGCTGCTGCTGCTGCTGCTGACTGCCATTTGCTGCTCGAACACACACACACGCACACACTTGCTAAACGTCGTACACTAGGAAATTGACGGTTCAAGAGAAAGAAGAGAGAAGGAGAAGGAGCAAAGCAGAGGGGGAACGCTTTGTTTAAGTTTTGCCCTGTTTGTCTTAGCAGCAGTCACTTTCACTTTCAACTGAAAGAAGGAAAGAAGGGCAAGGCAGCAGTCTTGTTCTTCTTGAACTTTTGCTGCCGCTGCTGCTGATGCCATAAAATTGTGTGATGATGATGGCGGTTTGAAGTTCAGAAGAAAAGAAACGACTGGATTGGAAGAGGACACTGCGAAAGCCTTTTGCATATATCTCCTTCCCAAGGCCGGTTACAATTAAGACATCCTGTGTCTTCCTCTCACACCTTTGGCCTTGACACCGACAACAATTGCTGCTGCTGCTGTTGGATTAATTCGATTGGATTAGGTGGTGTACTAGGTGCAGAAAGTAATACCGCTCACTTTGTTGGCTGTATTGCGCGGAACTTTCCTCTGCTCGGGGAGAACGACGATGTCACCACCACCGTCGGGGCCGCCGCCGCCGCCGCCGTTGTTGCAAATTCCTTGTGGAATTTAATTTTTTTTCTCGTTTACTTTTTCTTCTTTCTTTTCCGTTTCATTCATTCATTCTCTCTCTCTCTCTCTCATTCACTCGCTCGAACTCGCTCGCTAATACCAAAGTCAAGTCGTCGCTAGCTTATTCATCCGCATCACTTCCACCAAGAGAATGAGAGTGTGTGAAAGTGTGTGCCTGAGCACTGCAGACTTGTGCTGCTGCTGCTGCTGCTGCCGACAAAGATTTATTGTCTCCCTTCTTCTTCCTCTTTGGTAGCACTTTTCCTAAAAATAACACTTACTTTCTGGTGTCATTTCAAGTGATTGTCGTCGCCCTCAGTGTGATTCAGTGTGTTCACTCTTTCGTCCCCGTTTTCGCTGCTGATGATGGAGGTGTAAAAGTGCCAGCAAAAAAGTGTGTTTGTGCAGGGCAACGGCAGAACCGGTGATTTGAATTGAATGAGAGGGTGAGGGCAAAATCAATGTACAAGAAAAGAGGAGAGTGATGTTGATGATGAAATTGAAGAGGGGTGAAAAGCCGTTGAAGAGGAGGGGGAGAGAGTGAAAGTGTCGCTGTCATCATGATGAGACTGTGCCTCTGCTGTTTCAGGAAATTAGGGAAAATTAGTGTGTGCCTGCTCGCAGTGATAATCCAACTCACTCTTTTTGAGGCAGTAAAAAAGAGCGCGCCCGAAATGTGTCTAGTGCACACTCACTCACTCACTCACTCAGCTTTGCTGCTCGAGGTGCCGGTGGTGTCTCATTAATGCCACCTACTCTCTTGATTTTACTTTTTTGTAGTAGCAGCAGCAGCAGCAGCAGCGGTGGTGGTGTCATCCCATCCCGTTCTCAAGTGCAGCTCCCTATACTCTTTCTGAAGTAGATTTTGTGCCCCCACTTTTTTTCCACTAGCATCACTTTCACTTGCAATGTGGTCACTTCTTCTTCGTCTTCTCTGGAAATAGCTTCTTCTTTCTCGCTAGCTCTAAGTCTGGCGGTGTCAGCTTCAATTTGAGTGGACATTGCAGGAGCACAGTGCACAGTGCGGCACTACCGGGGTAAATTGCACCCGACAAGTGTGTGTCGCAGTGTTTGGCCGCTTTCCTGCCTGCTCTCTCTGCTCACTCTCTCGGGCGATCGAAAAGTGAAAATTACAAAGGCCAACAACAGCAGTTCTCCTGGTCGGTTTTGTGTGTGTGTGTGTGTGTGTGATTCGGCCCTCCAACATGAAAGATAAATGAGGTGAAAAGAACAGGCAGGCAGGCAGGCGGCGGCAGTGAGGCGCGAGATCTCCTCTACCTCCTCCTCCTCCTCCTCCCCGACTGTTTGTCCTCCTTTTTCACCCGAAGTTGAGATTTTCTTTCTTTCTTTTTATTGAGATCTCTTTACTGCCGCTTGGTCCGGCTGGTTGGTCCACGGTTTGCTACGGTTTGCACCGGGCACTTCACTTCACTGCTACTACTCAAACAACAGCAGCACTGTCCAAGTGTCGGGGTGAGTTTGAGTAGTACCGCTCACTGACTGGCAATCATAATTTAAAGTGGCCCTTTTAAAGTGACCCCCAGTCTCTTTACTGCTACTGCTACTTCTACTTTAACTTTTACTTACTTACTTTTTTGTTTCAGGGAAGTTGAGCAGAGAAAACCGTGGCCGGTTAGCAGTGTGTGTGTATGTGCTATTCTTGTACTGCCATTTTACACGACTTCTTTTTTCTTCTTCTTCTTCTTTTCCATTCTTGAAGCCTTCCACTCGCACAGATGTTCTTTTGGTTCTCGTTTTCCTCTCTCTCTCTTTTAAATCACATTGTTCTTCACTTGTTCACTTGTTTACGGGCAGTTGGCAGCGGAGAATGGCACGGCTCTCTTTTTCCCTTCACTGATGACTTGCTCTGACTGAGCTCAGTCAACGAAGACTGAGCCGTTTTCAGATTTGAGGCTGAAGCTGAAGTGTGTAGTAAATGCTGTGAGTTGCTGTGAGCTCAGAAAGCTGAGAAAGCCAGCCAGTCAGACAGTCGCGAAATATGTATTTGTTGATTAATCTTTTATGAGCGAGAAGAGAGGGAGAGAGAGAGAGAGCACAGATGCTTCTCGCAGAAAAAGAAGAAGGAGAAGGAGAAGCAGACAGGCGAAGCTAAGCCTCTCAGTTTTGATGATGATGCTGCAACGGCCTGAAAATAAAGTGTTCACTTAGATTAGAGCAAATTAAGTTTAATTTCATTTTCCTCTCATCTCTCTCTCTCTCTCTCGCTTTTCTCGCTTTTCTTTAAGTGTGTGTGTGTGTGTGTGTGTGTGTGTGTGCGGTGGTTCTCATTTCTCTCATTTCACTAATAATAAATTAGAAAGTAGGAGATGCAGTGAAGTTTGTTGTTGTCTTTCCGCTTTTTTACTTCTTCTTTCTCTTCTTATTCTTAGTGCTGCTGTTCTTTTTGTTCTTCTTCCTCGCTTAGTGCAAGCAAATTACTGGTGCTCTTTTTTTCGTTTTTTCGTTTGCTTGTGCTACAACAGCTTTCTCTGTGTGTGCAGCATCTTTATTGTTTAAACTGTTGTCTTACCGCCGCCGCCGCCGCCGCTACTACAACTACACGGCCTTTATTTGCCAATTGGTGGCCCCTAATTCGAAGTTTGTCGGCGGTGGTTGTGGTGACGCGGCGGTGCTCTATTGACAGCGGCGGTTAGAGAGCAGAAATTTCGTCGAATAGAACCAAAGAACAGAACACCAAAAGTGCACCGCCAGAGCAGAGCAGAGTCTATGCAAACCACTAAGTATTCTCTCTCTTCTCTTCTTTAGCTCTCTCACACTCTGCGACATCTTATTATTGAAATGTGTGCCACAGGTTCTCGGGAGCACACACCTGAATAGAACGGTATTCTCTCTCTCTCTCTCTCTCTCTTTATTCTTTTATTCTGCTATTCTTGCTCAATGCTCGAGTTACGTTGGTGGCGGTGGTGGTGGTGGTGGGGCAGTGTACAATAGAACTGCAGTGTGTACACTGTACAGGCAGGAACTGCTGCAGTTTTGCAGCTCTAATAGCCGCCGCCACCTTCAGTTCCAATACCACCGCCATCATCATTGCCAGCACCTACTCTCTCCGGCAATTGTGTTGGAGCAGTCAATTTGTTGCAAGTTGCCACTGCAATCCCTCGCGCTCTCTTGCTCGCTCTCTCATTTTCTCGCTGCAGACAAAACACACCGCCGCCGTACTCACTTCAACTGATTTGGCTGTTGCAAGAATTTGCTCCAGGAATTTGTCGAGCTGGCTGCCATTGCCTGCCACTGCCATTGCTGCTGCTGCTGATGCTGAGGAGCAGGCAAATAAAACTGTGGCACTGGTCGGCAATGCAAATATGAAACCGCATATCAAAATGCGCTTCCTCTCTCTCTCTCTCTCTCTCTCTCAAAATTTGCTCCCTCGTCCCCGCTTTTCTGATCGTTAACATGCTGCTGCTGTTGAATAGAAGTGTAAGCCCCTCTGAAAAGGCTTTCACGTGCGGCAAAGAAAGGCCAGGCAGGCACTCTCCAAAGTGTTGGTAGCTTGCTGATTCTTTTCCTAATAGACTTTTGAATTTAAATCATCATCTCCTTTCTTTGCTCCCTGTTTAAATTTTTCGTCTTGCTGTGCGGTGTGTGTGTGTGTGTGTGTGTGTTTAGTAGCCCTGTGTGCGCTTTCACTCTACTGTCTGTTCAGTCTGTCTGGCACTTTTATTATTTTAGGCTCTTCTTCTCAGCCGACCGATCAGTTTGTGCCCACAGACTCACCAAAGGGCCAGCGTTTTTTGTTTCTTGTGCCATCTTTTTTTGGGTGTTTGGTGTTTATTTTATTTTATATTCTGTTTGACACAACGTTTGTCTCTTTTTCTTCGTTTTGTTTTTTTTTCTTCTTTACCCCTTCTTCTTTTACCACGACCCAGACAGACAAAACAGACTGACAGTAATTGGCTACAATTGAGAATGAAAGAAAGGAAAAGAAAAAAGGGGAAATAAAAATATGCTGGTTGCACTTTGTCATTAAAAGATGCGGCAGTAGCTTCTTTCTCTTTTCTTTTTCTTTTTTACTGTCTACCTCTCAAACTTTAATTTCTAGCCTTTAATTGTGTGTTTTGAAGCAGTTTGAAGTGCTACTTGCAGATTCACACGGCAGTTTGGCATTTTGGCTGCTGCTGTTGCTGCTGCTTTTAATATGTCTGTACAGTTGCGCCTTTTCGCCCTTTTCACCCTTTCCATTTCCCCTCCTTTCTTCCGAGCATTTATTAAAATCACTAACAATTTAGTGCTGGCAGACTAACAGAACTAGCTCACTCACTCACTAGCAGACAACCTCGCACTTGACTATCTCAATACTGCGGCAGGGTCGGAGGGGGTGGCAAAGTTGGCAATAGATTTTGATGGAAATAAATTGCAGTTTAATTTTCGATTCGATTCTCGCTCCTTGCCTTACCTACCACCACCACAAACACTTTTTCACTCTAAGTGGCAGCAGTTCTCTTTTTTTTAGTGGTAGCAACTGTTAGGTCGTGAAGGAGCAGCAGCAGCAGCAGCGCGCAGTGATTGGCCGCATATGAAAACATTAAGGTGCCAGAGAGGAAGAGGGAGCAAGTGAATCTATCAATAACAATTACCGACGAGGAGGAGGAGGAGGAGGACGACAAGACGAGAGGAGACGAGGCAGTAGTAGTGGCTGTAGTGTTTCATTTCTCTGCACAGTGGCGGGGGCAATGGCGACATTTTGCTTTCACCGAACTACTACGGCAGCCGTGCCCATCCATCCATCTTGCTTGATTAATTCGCCACTGTGGACTCTCCACATCTTGTACGACTGGTACTGGTGCTGTACAGTAGGAAGGAAAAACTGAGTTGTACAGTTGTACAACTGAGCTCTTGCTTTGCTGTACGATTCCAGTTCGGTAACATGTGGAGGGGGGGGGGCCAACAGTCCTCACTGAGAAGGACAAGGTGAAAGGTCTTCAGACAAGCGGGGCACTTTTTTCCTCTCCCTGTGGTGGTAGACCCTGTTTGGTGGTAGCTTAACAGCCTGGTGGTAGAGTAAGGGGCAATGGTGGAGGACTTATTTGTCCACATAAAAAAAGAGAGTGCACATGCTTTCTCTCTCTCTCTCTCTCTCGCCCGTTTTAGCCCGCGACGGGAATTTTTGTTTGCTTAGTTGTCCGAGGCGGCGAGATATTGTTCGCTGTGAAGACACGGGGAAACGGTTTTGGCCGCTCTCTACTCTCATGTTTGCCCTAGGAAATGGCTGCTAATTTAGATCTCCGCTTCTCAAAGAACAATGTGTTCTTGGTGGTGGTGGTGGTGCTGCTGCTGCTGCTGTTGCTGTTGCTTGTTTCCCTTTCGCTTTTTGGTGCTGCTTTTGCACAGTTGGTCGTCGGAGGGAGAAGAAGGAAAAGTGAGAGAGAGAGAGAGAGATATTGGACAATGTCTGCGTTTGATGGACGCAGTGCTAGCTAGCCAGCCAGCCCGGCTGACTTTTCATCTCTCCAAGATCGATCAATCAATGCGACAGTGAAGCGAGGGAAAGAGAAGGGATGATGATGGCCAAGCCAAGCAGACGAGAAGAGAGAAGTTCCTGTCGTCAAAGTTGACCGAGAGTGAAAAGTGACGAGCTGATGCTGCTGCTGCTGCTGCTTCTGCTGGCCACTCACTTTCCCTTTCCCCTTCTTTTGCAGGCACTACTATCTTGGTAGCACATCTTTTTTTCTGTCCCCATCTGCATCTGCAAAACGGAGAGGGCATCTCAAATGCAAAACGGCGGCGCCGTTCAGCAGAGGTTCTTTCTTTCTTTTCTTCTGTTTTGTTGCACTTTTCTGTTGCTGTCTCATGTCATATGTCATCTTTGCATGTCGTGCTCCCTTTAGGGAAATGGAAAAAGAAAAAGAATAGATCCATTTAGAGTGTCTGCTTTCTGTGTCTGTGTGTGTTTTTTATTTAGATGGTCGAATTGCCATTCATTCAGTCTCTTGTTTTCTCTCGTTTTTTTCTGGACACATTGTCCAAGTGTCGAGTGCCCGACGACGATGGGACGATTATCGGGTAATTGATTCAGGAGGGAAAGAATCTTGTTTACTGAAGTACGAAATGTACAGCTTTATTGCTGCCCATCAGTTGTGTGTCAATGTGTGTTTTGTTTCTCCCATTGCCCTTGATTGTCAATCCTTAATTAGGATTTAAAACCTCGAATTAAGACGGTGCTGATTCGAGGGTTGCTCAATAAAGTTGGAAAAAGTTCTAGGACCTAGGATGTTTTTTTTGGGATTCATTTATTTAAAGGACAGCAGTGAAAACAGGCAGACAGCAACTGTGTCTGTAATGTGATGCCACTCGAACGCCGCAGCAATCGGAGAGCTGGGCAGGAATAGCTGAAATGCAAAGGCTCCTTTTTCTCCTTCCTTCCTCCATTCAGAACATTTCAGTTCAGTTTGGCTAATGCTTCTCTTGAGAAGAGAAAAAAGTAGGAAAAAGAGAGAGATTTGTTATTAATTAAGAGCGACATTTCGATTTGCATTGATGATAATGATGATGATGATGATGATGATAGTGGTGGTGGTGGTGATGGTGATCATTCGGCGACTCGGTTTCTCCCTTCTGCACAGCTTTCTGTGTGGCCCAGTTTGCAATCAGCAGTTGTGTCAGTGCTCTGTGTCTGAGCATCCTGAACAAGGCCGGTCCTTTTTCCCGGTGGTGGTGGTTGTCTTTCGCTCTTGCTCTCTAATTGACTGCACTCGTGCGTTGATGCCTTCTTCCTGATGGCAGTGGTCGGCATCTTCCCAACCACCACCACCAACAACTCCCCCATCTTCTTTTCCTCCTCTTTTTCTTTTCTTAGCAGAGAGTCCACTAGGAATCACTAGAAAGAGAGAGCGAATATCGCCCCCTCTATTCTAATTACACCAGAAAGCAGCATTGACATTGCACTGGAAGAGAACAGTTTTTGGAGCACATTACAAGTGACTGCAAATTGCTCTCTTCACTTTACTACTACTGCTGCTGCCTTTTCTCGTTCTTCTTTGCTAATTTGCGCCGTACAACTGCTACATCCTGCTCTTGTTCGGTTTTTCTCCTCTTGTTTTGCCTCTTTTTTGCCTCTGCTGCTGCCGTTTTCTGGAAGCTACTTTTAGATTTCCTTCTTCTTTCTTTCCATTGCTGCTGCACTTACACAGTTCAGTGCTGCCACTGGCAGCGGCAGTAATCATTTGACATCGCACTTCAATTGACTTGGCAAGCGAATTTAAAATTTTAATCGATCAGCGCCGGAGACAAGAATGCTATGTGAGAGAGGAAGAGAGGAAAAGGGAGAAAACGGCAATGACAGCCAATTTCTAAGCAAGTTACTACTTACTGCTTACTTACTTACTTACTTACTCTTGCTTACAAATCAAACAAACAAATTGCCTGCTTGCTGTTCCCAGCGCAGCGCAGCAGCAGCAAATCAAATCAAATGATTCTTTGTTCACATCTTTTTTAGTCAGTCAGTCAAAATAGAGTTTTTCGGTTTTAGGGCAGCAGCAACAGAAAACGATTTGCCTGCTGCTCTCTTCTCCCTCTTTTTCTTGCCACACTTAATTTGATTGCACTTAGCTTGTCGATGGGTTGTAGAATGCCTGCCTGAATAAAGACTGAACTGAACTGGCTGAATAGTAAAGAAGAAAGAAGAAGAAGTTCCCCTTTACTTTAAAGAAAGACCGAGCAGTTTGCTTGTTAATGACGAGCGCAATTGGTGCCGTTATTGTTAATGCCGGCAAATTAATCAGCCCGCCAATTGCGCCTCCTTTCTTTTCTTCTTCTTCTTCTTCTTTGGTATTCTTTAGTAGTCTTGCTCCATTGCATTGGCTCCTTGACTGCTGCTGCCAGGTGGGCGCCAGAATTTTCCCTCTTCTTTTTTTCACTTGAGGCAACTTTTTTATTTATTGTTTTTGTTTCATTTTTTTTGTTGCTCTTAGCATTAGCAGATTAATACCAGTGTTGCTGCAGAGAGTGAAAGAGTGAGAGTGCTGCTTGAAAAGCTGCTTCGATGAGTGGCTTCTACTTCTGAGATGATAAAAAAACCTAAGAAAGAGGGAAAAAATATCGCTGTGGTCAGTTGAGCAGCCGTCGTTCACTTCCTTGACAGCGGCCCGCATAGTGCTCTAGTGGATCATTAATTTGGAGGTCTTAGAGTGCTGGGAAGAAGAGGAAAAACTATAAGAAGAGGCCAGTTTGTGTCGACTTTGGATGAGTGTGTGTGCTATGTCCTCCTCCTCCTCTTACTCAGACTCAGACTCTCTGTCTGTGTAGCCCGTTTGTCACTGCGATTTTTTCGGCTGCTTTTTCTCCCTTTTTGCTGCCCTTTTCCTCCGTGGCTGTTCGCTTGCCGCCGGTATACTCGACAGTATATTATCGCTGTTTTGTTTTGCCCTCTCTCTCTCTCTCTCTCTCTCTCCTCTCTCTCTCTCTCTCTCTCTCTCTCTCTCTTTTCCTCCTTCCTCTGATACAAGGTGATTAAGGTGACTTTTGGAGAGTTTGGACCACTACAGTCAGTCAGTGTGTCACTACATACATACACACTGTTCACTGGACACACTCACAAGGACAAATACATCGACGACGGCGACAGCGACAGCGGAACCAGCGCACACATTCTCTCTCTCTCTCTCTCCTCTCTCTCTCTCTTGCTTTCTCTCGTGGCATAATAAATTATATGGCCACTAACAACACAACGACGACGACCAAGGCTAGGCCAGTTTCTGTTCGTGTGTAGTTTTGGCCCAGTCACACACACACACACTAATGGCAATGGGCCGGCTAGCCTGGCCTGGCCTAGCTTTCCTCTTGCACACACTCACACACCATTATGATGCTAATCTACACTTTAATAGCAAAGTGATACACTGAAGAAAAACTATTACATAAATGATAGTGCTAGAGTAGAGGGGAAAGAGCGAGAACTGAAGAACTGGAGTTTGGAGGAGGAGGAGGAGGCAGCTGCGGCGGCGGCATACCTTTGAAAAATAGTCGCTCCACCGGACGGACAGAGAGCAACTTTTGCACCTAACTTTTTGTCCTCCTGCTTTCTGAAAAGAAGCAAAGGCAGAGATGCTTTCTAGCTGACTTTTTTCTTGCTTGTCTGTCTGTCTGGTGATGTCTGTCGGCAGATGAATTTTCGCTCGCTATCATTCTCTTTAGTACTGAAGAGGGAAAGTATGAAAGTGGTCTGCCTGATAAGATGCACCGGCTGTGCTGCTGTTCTGCTGTACATCAGCATCGTCATCTACCGTACAGAACAAAGTGAGAGAGTAGGAGATCAATAAAATGTAGAGCAAGGGCACCATTTTTTTAGTAGTGGTTTCAATTTGCTGTACAGCAGGCATTTTTTCCCGCTGCCACTGCCAAATAGTTTTACAGTGGTGCTGGTGGTGGTGGTGGTGCTGGAATGTGAGCATCAAATATTTATTTAAAATGTAACAATGCCCTCTTCTTTTGCCAGCAGAGGTGTACTACTTTTCTTTTTCCTTCTTTTTTCTTTTACCTTTGCCTTGTCTCACCGGTGGCCGCGGCATTTTTTGGCCAGCCAAAAGTGGCTGTCGTTTTTTTCCATTCATTCCGCTCTCACACTCGACAAACTGCGCGCGACTCAAATATTTGTTCGCTCCTTTTTCTGTATTTTGTTTGACTTGTTTCCCCTTTGTTTCCACTGTGTGTGTGCTTTCATTATTATGTCTAATTACACTTTTAAACAAGCCAGCCAGCAACCAGCACACAAATGGCTTTTCCCATTCTCTCTCTCATTTTATGTGTCTGACTGTCTGTGTTTGCACTGCTTTTAAGTACTGTAAAAGCTGAAAAAGCTGCTGCTGCTGCTGCTGCTGAAGACTGAGGCAGACAGAGAGACACAGAATTCTCGACCATTTTAATGCGATCATACGGTCCATTTGAATTAAGCTGCTGTTTCTGTTGTTGCTGCACAGTTCTGCCTGCCTGAATCGCTTGCATTCATTCTGCACTATTACCAAAGTTTACCAGCAGCACTTTACCCTAAGCCCTTTTTCCCCTTCACTCTCTCTCTCTCTCTATTTTTCCCTCCTCGGGTAATTATCGTCATAATCGGACAAGTTATTGGGGGGGGGGAGCGGAAAACGGTGAGAGAGAGAAAGTAGAGGACAGAGGATAATGCCACCTCTTTCTGCTTTGTTCTCTTTCACTGACTTTGTCTGTCGGTGTTTGTCTGTGTTCTTCCTCTCTCCTTTTTCTCTCTATTTCTGCCTCACACCGGTAATGGCCACTTTAAACCAATTAACTGAGGGCCTGCTTTGCTGGCTGTTTTGCCTGGTTTTCCGCCTTTGCCAGCAAACTGCTGACGACTGACTGATTTACGTATTGTCAAAGGTGAGGACGATCCGGGCAGAAAAGATGACTGAAGATCAATGGTACTTTTCCGCTTTTCTTTTGCAGCAAGCTTTGGAAAGTGGTGACCACTCATTTTTTCCGCTTATGACACACACACACACACAGATTCAATTAGACCGGCAATTGCCCTGGCAATAGTCGTAAATTAGCCAAATGACACTTTTAGGCTTTTCTTTTTTTAATCTGACTCCGTCGATTGGAAAATAATGTTAGGCAATTTTTTTTATTGAAGCTTAAAAGTGAAAACATTTTAAAGTATTTGTAGTTTGTACATTTCATAAAAAATAGTTTTGTTTGTTTTTGAAGTAGATTGGCTTACCATATACCAAAGTACTATTTGATTTGATTTCTTTTCCCCAATTCCAACCAATCAGTCAATTGAAGCTGCAAGCAAGGTCGAGTGTACTGAAATGTAACATAAGCGTGTGTCATTGATACATACAGCCCCAGCCAGATTGATAAACAATGCTGCTGGTGTGGGGATACAAACACACACCGAAACATAGGCAAGCTTTTATTTAGCAGGCAAACCATGAAAGCACACCGTAGAGTACAACAATGGAGCAGTGGCAATGGCAATTAATCGATTATTACTACGCACTGCCCACAGACAATTGAGCCCAGTGGAGAGAATCCATTTCCATTAAGAGGGCTCTCCGATTCCGTGGTTGCCTCCGTTGTTGTTGTTGTTGTGGTTGTTGTTGTTATTGTCCGCCAAACCGAAAGAAGCAGAAGATGGCCACTGAGAGAAAGAGAGAGAGAGAGCATCGCCTTGTGTCAGTGTGTCGTTTGTTGTCTCTGCTTTGCGCGCGCTTATGTGTGCGGAAATGGCCTGGTCAATGAGCAGCAAATTAATTAGATTAGGCGCAAAGAGAGAGAGAGAAGAGCATTGCCATTGCCTGAACTAGGAGGATTCTCCAAATGAGAAAGAGGGATGATGATGATGATGAAGGAGAAGAAAGATGATTTGATGAATGAATGCAGCAGTGCTCAGTGCTCAAATGCTCTCTCTCTAATCGGCTGCTGCTGCCTGAGCATGACAGATTTCCTGCACTGAGGAAAGTTGCTGCTGCTGCTACTGATGATGATGAAGCTAGCTGAAAGTGTCTGTGCGAGCTAAGAAAACGTAAAAGTAAAATGTACTTTTCATTTCTTTTCTCAATTTTTTAGCTGCAGCAGCAGCTGGCAATAACCGGGGCAGCCGTCTTTTACTGCTGCTGCAGCTGATTCTGTCTGTTTTTCAAGCAACAATTTGACTTTGCTCGACTTGTCACACCGCTTTCACTGTCCTTGTCTACTGCAGCAGTTGCAGCACTTAATTGCTAACAGCAGTCAGGCTAAAAGGACTTGTGCTGACATTTTTAAGTGCACGTGTAGTTTTTAAGTGTGTCAGTGTAGTAGATTTTTTATTTGCCTGCAAGTCGAATGTCTCTGTTTTTGTTCAGCTTGCTTGCTTGCTTGCTTGGTACATGAAAGCAGCAGCAGCAGTTTTAGCAGCAGCAGTAAAATGCTCGAGCGCGCGCGCTAATTTGATTCATTTGCATGTCTAATTAGCGAGTTGAATTAGCGAAGTGCGAGAAGCTGCTGCTGCAGTTGAAGCTGCTTTAGCAAGCATTCCTAATTGAACACACAGGCAAGAACATGAGTGGCAAATTAATGCCAATTGAGTGGCTGAGAAGAGCGAGAGAGAGAGGGAAAGGGAGGAGGAAAAGCAAATAGAAGAGGAAGGGAGAAAATAGTAGCAATCTCAGTGATTGGAGGCAAGGAAAAAAGGCACTACGGGAAAGACAACTTTGAAGGGTCGCGCGGGCGGTGAAAATGGCAGGCCAGAGCCAGGAAGAAGAGGGCAATTGCCACTTGTCTGCATTTATAAAGCGATTGATGGCAATTAGATAATTGAAGAGGACATGGGCTGCTGATGCTGCTGCTGATGCTGGCAAAGACTCTCAGAAAGAAAGGAGAAAAGTGCATCGCTAATTGAACAGCACTCGGCTGACACTGCTTCTGCTGCCAATTCTGCAAGCAAATCGTCGCCAGTAGGACAAATTTTGTCCCTCTTTCTTTCTTCTTCTTTCTTTTTTTCTTTTGCGTTTTAATTATTTGCTACTAAAAGTAGTGCCCGAACGCGCACAGTGTGTGCTCACAGTGTGTGTGACGTTGACGCTGATTGACAGCTTTCGCTGCTGCTGCTGCTGCAAACACACACACACACACACATTCATGTTCCATTCTTGCCAATAATTATGCAATGGAGAATGCAAAGTGTGTGTGTGTGTGTGTGTCAGCTATGCAAACTGGCACATTCTCTTTTTCTTTTTCTTCTTTTATCTCGTTCCAGAATAGCAGCAGCAACAACATTGATGCGGCTAAATCAGGATAACGGGCACTGAATAGCCTCTGTGTACTGGAGAAGCACTTGCTGGGGGTGATCTTCTGTTTTTTTGGGAAACGCTCTTTTGATGAGTCAGTTTTGGTGCAGAAGGCAAAAACAAAACAGCAGCAGTGACGAGCATCATTTTTTGTTGTTACACGTTACTGAGTTTCTCGCCCCTCTTTTTTTTCTGGCAAGCAGAAAAAAAATTGGGAACATTTTTGGATACTTTCACTTCTCTTTTCCCAGCAGTTTTGCCTTTCAAATGAATGTGTAATGTGTGTGTGCGTGCGCGCGTGTGGAGTACACGGGCGTAATCAAGGAAGAGAGAAGAAGAAGAAATGAATGCTTGAATGGATAGAATCTAGGCTAGAGTTTGAAAAACACTGAAATACTGGCAGAAAAAACCGCCAAATGAAATGAAACCAATCGAGGCGAATTGCATCTGCTGCACTCTCTGCGTTCATTGTACCAATTTTGCCACTTTTCATCTTCTTCTTCCTCTTCTTTTTAGTGGCTCGTTTATTTAGTTTGTTTTCTTTGTTTGTTTGTTTGTACGTTGTTGTGTGTTTGTGTGTTTGTTTTTTGCTTCGCTTGGCAGAATTTATTAACCCCTTTTCTTCTTCTTTTTCTTTTTCTGGTCGGCTGAGGACTGGGGCGCCTGTGGCAGCGGCAGCGCGAATCAGCATCAGTTTTCTTCTTGTCTTTTTCTTTCTTCTTGACTGACTGACTGAGTAGTATCTGATTGTCTGATCTAGCTGCCTCTGCTTATTTACTGGCCACATCATCGGCGGTGGTAAATAATTGATTATCTGTCTCCAGACAAAAGCAATCTTTTCTGGTGTAAAACACTGTTTTTTCACACGTAAAACAGAACAGTTTTTTTAGCATGACTATGCTTTGCTCATTGACCGCCTTACACATCATAACTGAACTTTCACTGAGCCCAAGAAGCAGATTGCTGGACTAGGTTACCTGTATTACATTTTTAGTAAAAGAGGCTTTTGAAATACTCATCACAGCAGCCTCCAGACAAGAGTGACCTTTTTTCTGCTATAGAACATTGCCGTTGACTTTCTCTTTCTCCTTTGCTCAATGACCACTTTACTCATCATAACTGAACTTTCACTGAGCCCAAGGAGCATTTTGATATACTAAGTTACCTGTTCTGCAATTTTGGTTTACAAAGCTTTTGTAACTTTCAGCACCGCCACCTCCAGACAAGAGTCACCTTTTTTGCTAAAGAACACTGTTTTTTCACACGTAAAACAGAACGTTTTACGCAGCATGACTGTACTTTACTCATTGACCACTTTACACATCATAACTGAACTTTTACTGAGCCCAAGGAGCATTTTGATATACTAAGTTACATGTATTACATTTTTAGTAAAAGAGGCTTTTGTAACTTTCATCATGGTTACCTTCAGACAAGAGTGACCTTTTTTTTGCTAAAAAACATTGCCATTGACTTTCTCTTTCTCTTTTGCTCATTGACCATTTTACACGCCATAACTGAACTTTCACCGAGCCCAAGGAGTATGATGCTGAACTAGGCTTCCTGTATTACATTTTTAGTAAAAGAGGCTTTTGTAACTTTCATCACCGCCACCTCCAGACAAGAGTGACCTTTTTCTGCTAAAGAACACTGCCATTGACTTTCTCTTTCTCTTTTGCTCATTGACCGCTTTACACATCATAACTGAACTTTCATCGAGCCCAAGAGGAATTTTGATATACTAAGTTACCTGTTCTGCAATTTTGGTAAAAGAAGTTTTTGTAACTTTCATCACAACCGCCTCCAGACAAGAGTGACCTTTTTCTGCTATAATCCATTGCCACTGACTTTTTCTTTCTCTTTTGCTCATTGACCACTTTACACGTCATAACTGAACTTTCATCGAGCCCAAGGAGTAGGTTGCTGAACTAGGCTCTCTGTATTACAATTTTGTAAAAGAGTTTTGAAACTTCATCACCGCCACCTCCAGACAAGAGTGACCTTTTTTGCTAAGATCATTGCCATTGACTTTTCGTTTTATCTTGCTCATTGACCACTTTACCATCATAACTGAACTTTCATCGAGCCCAAGGAGATTGATGACTAGCTTACCTGATCTGCAATTTTGGTTAAAGAGGCTTTGTAACTTCATCACCGCCACCTCCAGACAAGAGTGACCTTTTTTGCTAAAGAACACTTTTTTCCTCATGACTTTTCGGCTGTTTATTTCGCTTTGCTCATTGACCACTTTACACGTCATAACTGAACTTTCATCGAGCCCAAGGAGTAGATTGCTGAACTAGGCTACCAGAACAGCAACTTTGGTTAAAGAGGCTTCTGTAACTTTCATCACCGCCACCTCCAGACAAGAGTGACCTTTTTTCTGCTATAGTGCATTGCCATTGACTTTGTGTTTTATCTTGCATTCATTGACCACTTTACTCATCATAACTGAACTTTCATCGAGCCCAAGGAGCATTTTGATGTACTAGGTCACTTGTATTACATTTTTAGTAAAAGAAGTTTTTAAAATACTCATCACCGCCACTCCAGACAAGAGTGCCTTTTTTTGCTAAGTGCATTGATTGACTTTCTCTATTCTCTTTGTAAGCACTGACTATTTTCTAACACTGCTTTAAATACTTGAATCTTCTCTCTGCCAGGGCTCATTCACTCTCATTCCAGATTCATAGCAATATGAGTCAGACTTCTGTAGTTCTGCTCCGGGCAATCCAGCTTAAGAGTGACACTTTTCTTGTAGAGATGGCATGACTTGGACGTTGCATATGAAAGTCAAAATCAGTGGCACAGTGCTTCTGCGTGTTATTGAATTTAGTCAGAGTAATCACTTAAGGCACATGACGGAGAAAAAGAGACCTGCACTGGAAATCGTCTCAGAGCTCGCACGTTCTTTCTCATTTCACACGGCAGTTTCTCTTGCTCCAGTCGTCTCATCGGCAATAGGAGTGTACTGAGGTGGTGCTGAACTGCTTAGATCATTGGTTTTTTGCCTTTGAAATGCCATACGGTTGCCGACTTATTATTCCTTGTAGGAGTCTGACTTCAAGCTAGGATAGTTCAAATTGAATGTGAAAGGAGAAAAAGTCGACTCACGGATATGTAGACGGTCTCCTCTGCCAAGTTGGCAGTTCGGCCTCGACGTCAGTCGGTGATTGGACCTATGAATGAAGTCAGAGAGATGCAGAAGTAAATTGGTTTCTGGCTTTTGATGCTGCTTCGGTTGACACTTTCTAGAGGCACTGCGAGAGGATAAGCTAGATGTCGTGGATCAAAAATGTTGCATTCAGGAGTGCTCCATCGTGCGCACGGGCACCACGCCATCAGTGCGTTGTCTGAACTGAAGATGAGCTTACGAACCGTAGCTGCAGAGTAAAGGATTTGTACTGTGATGCGACTGACGGTGAGAACAGAGAGTGCACGGTCGATCAGTTCTGCGCGCTCTCGTCTTCACACCTCCCTCATACATCGGCTTCTTGCCATCGGCGGTGAGTGCTGTCGCTGGTGATTCGACATTCTGCTCTAGGGACTCTCAGAGGACTTGGCGCAGATCTGCGGTGCATTGGCGCTTATTGTGACGTTTCTCTAGAACATAAACAAAATGTAAACAAACTGTAAAGTTTCATTGAGTACA
Organism: Tyrophagus putrescentiae; assembly: GCA_024499935.1. Lineage (NCBI taxonomy): Eukaryota > Metazoa > Arthropoda > Arachnida > Sarcoptiformes > Acaridae > Tyrophagus > Tyrophagus putrescentiae. The sequence continues at coordinate 11,567,041 of JAMZRA010000003.1, forward strand.
AGAAGCTACTTTACCGACTGTAGTGGACTGCGATTGATACCAGTGCAGAAAGTCCATCAGTTCGGCTGTCCACTGCTCTTTCACAGCAACTTCCTCTTTGCCAGTGGCTTCTACGGCCAGCTGAAGCCGTTCATCGGTCCATTTGACGACAAACTCCTCAATAGAAGTGAAAGTCAGCAAAGCGCCATTCTGTGAGAGCACTTTCAAACTTGCTGTGAACATCTTTTTGTTTCGTTGACAGCCACTGAGCAACTTTTCACCGGTGTCATCGTGGAACTGATATTCAAGTGGAGAGCGCCGAGTAACATGGCTGGTTATGTTGTTCCACTTTGGAAGGAGCTGCTCGACCGGTTCTCCTTGCAGGCTTTGCATCACTGCACCGGCTACGTCCCTAGGAGAAAACATAGGAAAAGAGAACATGACGCCGTGAGTCACTCCCTCTGAGCCATTGAGAAGTGCGAGTGGTAGAATCGGCAGCAGCAGGTCTTCTGACGTGATGGTAACAAGAAGATTTGCCACCGGAGAGCGCTTGAAGGCGGTGTAGTTAGACTTCGGTGGTGGTGCCGATTTGCCTCCAAGGTCACCTCGCGACTTGAGAAGAGGACAGTGTCCACATCCTGCTGCCGTTTTTGCCATTCTAACCACTGTGTTGTAAAGTGAGCAATGACTGTGCCGGTAGTTGTTGTTGCTGCTGACTTTTCCGCAAAGTTCATCTCCTCGCAGGTAGACATCGTCACTGCAGCTGAGCATTGTGCTCACTATCATCCTTTCGCTTGCTTTCAACGTGTCGACAAAACGAGGAACTTTCTGGCGGACTTGGGCCGTTAGTGCAAGGATGAGTAGCTCGTTGATGAGGCACTCTATCGTGATGGTCGACATTGAAGAGAGGGCGGCGTGCGCAGTTGAACCGGGAAAAACTTGAAGTGCACTGTTAATCCACTGCTGTCTTTCTTCAACCTCCTTCTCCTTGAAACCGAAAGCCCTGGCCAGTGCTGCAGCTGCATTTGGCCCCTCCTGTACGGTGACAAAGTGCTGATGTATAGTTGTAAAAAAAGATCTACCAGTTGCAGTGGGAATGGACGCTAAACCTATTGAAAAAGTACATGTTTACTTGTTTGTTGTTTAAAATAACTTATGTTCAGTACACTTACTGCATTCGGCTGGAGGCTTTACAATAACCACCCATTGGTGATCAATCAACACCGGGAAAAAGTAAAAAAAGAAATTCAGAAGGAGGCAGTTTTGGTAAAAACCACTGTCATCTCCGTCTGAAAATAGCAAAAACTTTCCAAAGCGCAACGAATCTCTTTCCTCTTTAGAATCATAATTGAAACAAAAATTCAGATTTGCAGCTTTCATTAGCTTTTGCAATACTTGATCTGTGCTTGCTTTGCTTGGTGATGCTGAAACGTTTGCCAGTAAGCCGCCAGTAGTGAAAACGCCAAACTTCTCATTGCCAATAATCTCCAAATTTGCTTCCACGAAGGTAGCAGCAGAAACTCCTTCCACGAGGAGAAGGTTGCATTCTTTTCGGATGGAAGATTTTGCGTCGATAAACACTGAAGTTGAATTCATGTTTGAAATTGTATAAAAGAACTAAACCTATGTGCAATCTGTTGTTTTATTTTGTTTTTGTGAACAAATTTAGAACCACTAATATCGAACAACTGTCAAAGGTAAATTCAAAAAATCTTTATTATGAAAAGAACAACAAGAAGAGATAATGTTTATCGCATGAAAGACGAAAGACCATCCAGCGAATGGCCACGGTGAGGCACTCGGTACCAAAGGCGAGGTAGAAGTAGTGAATCGACGAGAGATTGGTGAAGATGTGGGAGAGCTAAAATGTGCAGCAGCAAAAAGGAAACCACATAAACGAAGCACTGCACGGCGACGATCATCACCTCAAGTAGTGACCAGTACATTCTCTTGGCTGTCACCACCAGTTTACTGCCATCACCGTCACCACCACCAACATTACCATCACCATTACCCTCAAGTTTACTCTACTCGCCAAAGCTTAACTGTTAATTGGTGTGTGCGGCACTGCAACTGCTGCTGCTGCTTATTTTTCTTCTTTTTCACCAGCAGCAGCAAGATTCTTTTTGATCAACTCATTAGAGGACAACGCCAAACAGCGACGTGTACTTCTCATTTGAAGAGAGCAAAAAGAATGTGTGTTAGACTGCTTTTATCATTTTACTGTCTAGACTAGACACACACACACACAAGCAAACACATTATTCTCACTTTCTCATCAGCATCACTTGCAAGGCCTCCTCCACCGACGAAACTCTCTCACCCGATTCATCACCGTTTGTGACCACAGCCAACACTTTAACGCCGCCGCCGCCAGCATCGATCACTGGTTTGTTGTCTTTAGTCGTCTCAAGCTGCATCACCACCAGAGCTCAAGACCCTTCTACGCCACCAATCATCAGAGTGCTCCCGCTCTGTGTGGTATCATCTTGCTCATCACCATCACCTCTTTCCCACCGTCGTCACTGCTGGGAAAATGTCAGGTATGTGTGCTCCAGTGGAATTTTTCTGTTTTACTTCAGCTGTTACCATGTAGTACTCAGCCGGCTAATGAGTAGCCTGTAGTTGTTGTTGATGATGATGCTGTAAAAGATCAGCCTGACCATCACCCAAACGTCCTCCGTTGAGGTGCTCAGGTGCGTGCATACCCACATTTGTATAATTTCATTA
>JAMZRA010000003.1:11570249-11631744 GCA_024499935.1 Tyrophagus putrescentiae
AAAAAAGAGGGGAAAAAAAAAGGGCCCTCCTTTTTGTGGGTTAGAAAAAAAGTGCGTTTGGGAAACACACCCCAATTTCCTTCTGCCAATTTAAGATGAAACAAATTTTGTTTTTTTTTCGCTTCCTTTCTTTTTTTTTTTTTTTTTTAAAATTTTCCGAAAGCACGCCAACTTTGGGCCAACGGGTGGGGCCCTGAAAAACCCTTTTTTCAAAAAAAAAAAAATTTTGGGGGTTTTTTTTTTTTTTTTAAAAAAAAAAAAAAATTTTTTGGATTTTGTAAAGGGAAAACCAAAAAAAAACGGCATGGGGGTTTTTTTTTTGGGGAACGTTTTTTTTTTTCCCCCCCCTTTTTTTTTAAACCCCCAAAAAAAAAAAAAGGGGGGACTTTTTTTTCTTTACCCCCCAAAAAAAAAAAATTTTTTTTCCCCTTTAAAATGTTTTAAATTGTTTTGGGGGTTTTGGGGGCGTTTTTGGGGAAAAGGGGAAAAAAAAGGAAAAAAATTTGAAGGGGAAGTAGGCGGGTTTTAAAAAAAATTAAAAAGGGGGAAAAAAAACCGCCAAATGAATGAAACCAATCGAGGCGAATTGCATCTGCTGCACTCTCTGCGTTCATTGTACCAATTTTGCCACTTTTCATCTTCTTCTTCCTCTTCTTTTTAGTGGCTCGTTTATTTAGTTTGTTTTCTTTGTTTGTTTGTTTGTACGTTGTTGTGTGTTTGTGTGTTTGTTTTTTGCTTCGCTTGGCAGAATTTATTAACCCCTTTTCTTCTTCTTTTTCTTTTCTGGTCGGCTGAGGACTGGGGCGCCTGTGGCAGCGGCAGCCGCAGAATCAGCATCAGTTTTCTTCTTGTCTTTCTTTCTTTGACTGACTGACTGAGTAGTATCTGATTGTCTGATCTAGCTGCTGCTGCTGCTGTCTCTGCTTCCTCTGCTTATTTACTGGCCACATCATCGGCGGTGGTAAATAATTGATTATCTGTCCGACTCTGACGACTGATTCGGTCTGTGTGTGGTTCACTACTACCGCTGCTGAACTCACAGAGAAAGAGAAAGACAGGGCCGAGAGACCGAAAACATGTTATTTGCTAATCAATAATTAATCGATAAAGCGAGCTACTACCGCCACCACTACTTTTATTTCAGCTGCTGCTCAGAGTGAGAACGAGCTAGAGAACAAGAGGAGGGTGAGCGAGTGAGCGAGAAATCGAAAGCGAACTTTAAGCAGCAGCAGCAGCAGCAGCATTGAAACTGGTCACGGAATGCTCGAGCAGTCACTGCTGCTTGCAGCTGATGGTGATTCCTTTTCCTTCTTTCTTGGACCTTTTTCTCTAGAGCTGCTGGTGCATCTCATCACCTATAATTAGCGGCAGGCTGGCTGACCTAGCCGCCGATCAATCGCCCACATACACACAACTCAAGTTTTCTTCTCTCCTCTTTTTTTGTTATCCATCGTCAGTGAATGATAGTGGCACACTGAAATGGAAGTAAAACTACTAACCTTCTCCTGTCCAGTGATTGCTGATGATGATGATGGCGGTGGTGGTGGTGGTGGTGGTGGTTTGCCGGAGAGAAAAGTTGCTGTCTGTTTCTTTCTTTCTTTTTTCCAATTTTTTTCCATTGGATATCTCCTTTTCATTTTCTAATTGACTGCTGCTGTCTGACCATCGTCACCACTGCCCAACTCAGCAAATTGGCCACCCAGTCTTTTTTTTGGGAAATGTCAACATTGAGACCACTCTTTTGCCTTTTTATAAACTTGCGACTTCTTCTTCAGCATATTTTTTTTTGCCAACTGTCCGTTTGACGTTGACATTTGATACATTTGGTCGGCGATTTTAGAGCAGACTGTGAGAGCTGCTAAGACGCTAATTGAGCTTCTAACTACTGTTTTAAAGTAGGCTCACGCTTCAAGCTGTGTGTTTGTAATTTTTATTTTTATTGCTATTATTATTTGCTAAATGTTCACAGCTCAGACATTAAAATTACAGACCACACAGTAGAAGCCCTGTTTTTTCTTTCAAGATGAGCTCACACTTTTCACTTTTTTCTCAGTTTTTGTAGTTATCAAGTTTCTTAGCACTTTTTGTGTGTGTGTTTATTTCTGAAAAAGTCTGACAGCCAGTTTGACAGAAGTTCGATATTTTGAAAAAAAATCCCGGGTTTTTTTAAAAAAAATTATTATGACTGCTGGTCCAGTCATGTTAAAAAAAGTGTATGTTTTGCCAGATCAGAGTTTTTAGCTTTCTACCATCATCAAGCCTGGATTTTTTTCTCGATGATTTGCAGAGAAGCCCAGAGCACTCTCTTTCTCTGTTCGTCTACCGATAATTGTGTGCCAAGAGAAAGTGCTGGTGGAAGTGAAGCCAACCGGTGATGATGATCGTCCTGCTCTTTTTGCTTGCTTGCTCGTTCTCTCTCTTTTTTCACCAATCGTTTCTCGTGCCTGCTGATTCTCACCACTTTCACCACTTTCCTATTGCCTCCCTCTATTGCACCAGGAAATTGATGGACGCTTCGATAATGGTAATTTGTGCAAATGTGTTTGTGTGTGTGCTTACTACCAGCACCGAAAGAGAGGGAACTGGGAGAGGAATCGCCTGAAAAGTGTCTGCCTGATTGGCTTCATCATTAGCAGAGAGCAGAGAGCAGAAAGCAGCAGCAGCAGCGTGGCAAAGCCAATTGCCAAGGCTGCTGCTGGTGTCCATGATCATCATCATCATCATCACTGATGATGGTGTGCTGGTGGTGGAAATTGGTGGTGGACGACCTCGGTTCTTCCTCTGCCGGTGACTTTGCTCTCTTCTCCCCCAGATTTGCACTTTGCTCTTTTGCCCTTTTCATGTACTGATTATTATTTCGACTGCCGCTGTCACATTCACTAATCCGGCGGCAATTGAGAGGAGCTTAAGCCTTTGCTCTTTTTCTTTTCAGCAGTTGGTGTTTGTTGTTGTTACACTGCCGTGTTGAAACTTGATCCGAAATTAGGCAATCCTGTCCGTCTGTCTGTCTGTCTGTCTGTCTGTCTCTCGATGGGGAAGATCACAGAAGAGCTTTCTAATGCATAGGAAAAGAGAATAAAAAGTGTATATAAAAGCACTAGTAGTGTTCCCAGTCCCCAGTCACAGTCACAGTCAGTGTTCTTTCCCGGGGGAAAGTACTACTACTACTACTCCTTCTGTCTATCTATTCATCGGCCATTGATGCTGCTGCTGCTGCTGCTGATCTGATGCTGCGATCTCTCTGTGTTCGCCTGAATAGGCCGATTAAGTACGATTCGATGTTTAATAATAATGATGACATTAAAATTCATACGCCGACAGGAGAGAGAGAGAGAGGAGAGAGAGAGAGAGAGCCGGGAAAGGAGTGAGCTGTACTCTACTCGTTGCTGAGCCGAATTTGACTGGGCAAGTGAAACAGAGTTGGCAGAGTTCTGCCTGGTTTGACTACAGGAAAAAGAAAAGGAAAAGGAAAGCCTGGTAAAAAAGGCTGGTGCGGTGATCAATCATCGATGATGTGGGGAGAAAGCACAAAGCAACAGAAAAAAATGCCATCAGTCAGTCAGTCAGAAAGGTTGGCTGAGTTTGAAAGAGGACCACTTTTTTGCAGGGTTTGCCATTGACCTCGCTGTCTCCAGAAGTAACTTTGCCCCCAGTGGTGAGTAGTGCATTGTGCCTCCTCTGCCGCTAATTAGCAAGTGGCAACTTTCAATTACGCACTGCTGGAACACACGCCGTGAAAACTCTGTTTTCCCATCAGCCGTACATTAGTTGGAGCACTACTTTCCTTTCTAGCTTTGTACGGTAAAGCGATTGACTATTTCTTTTCTACTGCTACAACTACCGTTAAAGTGTAAAGTTGTGTGACACCGCTGGTGGTCGTCGTCAAAGTAGAAGTAGACCACACACAGCTTGAAAACAACTCTTTCCAGCTGGAAAATTGCCCATACGCACTTTTTTAGTAGGAGAGACGTTAGATCGTCGTCTAATGATCGGTGGTGGCGGAGGCCAATGAATCGGTTTCTGTGTGTTTGTGTGCACACATCGCAACACAAGTGATGACCTTTTTGATGGCCGGTTTTTGTGGTAGTCTGCTTCACAGTCTTTGCCTTTTCTGTGCGTGACGCAAGCTCACTGAGCGAAACTGAGACCACAGAGAAATGCTTGTCCACTCTCTTTTGTCAGTTGTCTGCTTCCTGTCTGCTGATATTGGACACCAGCGAAATATGGCCACAGACAGGATCTCTTCCTGTCTGTGCATTCTTTTTTCCAGTGCTCACCAATAATCACAGTTTTTTTGTATTTAGGAGACTAGGCAGACTACTGACAGGCGCCATAGTTTTTAAACTGCTGATGCTGGCACACACTGTTTTTTCTTTATGAACAGTAAGAAAAAGATGAAAAGGCTCAACTTTATTATGAGCATTGGCATAGTTTGGGTAGTTGACTTTTTAGTGCAGTCCGTCTTTGCACCGGCTGTTTTGGAGTGCACAACTGCCCTATTTCTAAGATGATGTGTTTTCATGATTGCTGGAACTTTTAGCAATGACACACAAGAGTCACTTTGTGACGATGACTTGGGACTTAAATTAAAAAAGTGAAGAGGACTTTTAATTTGACTCTTTTCCCCATCATTCTCTCTACTTCTTCCTTTTTGTCCCGGTATTGTGTGTTATTCGTTTTTATTCTGTGCAATTCTTTCCGAAAAAAACGAAGCAATTTTAAAGACTTACTCTCTTTCTTTCTTTCTCTGCTACTTTTTCATTCATTCTTTCATTCCTTTTTTATTAGCCTCGTTGTCTTCTTCATTTGCATACCGGTTACTCTGCTGGTTACCACCGTTCACATCATTTGGGCAATTGCGTGTGGCTGCTGCCATTGCCGAATTTCTGCATTTGATGATGCAGCAGACTTTGCAGCAGCTTTCATCGTCTGCTGTTGCCGTTTCGTCTGCAATTGCAAACTGTGGCAACAAAATGTGTGAACTGTGTGTGTGTGTGAACTGATGAGTAGAGCGGGGGAGAGGAAGTACTGGGAAAAAGGAGTGAAAGAGACTGCTAAATTTTTAATAAATGCGCCCATTCAGCTGAGGAGAAGAGCAATGGGAATGAAAGTGGGAAGGATTGCCAAATTGCCACACAGTGAGAAAATTGAAAGAGGGTAAAAGGAGGAGAAGAGCTGGCTTTTAACAAGGAAAAGCAAACATTTTCTTCTGCCATTTGTCGTCGGCGATGATTCGCTCTCATCTCATCCTCTTCTTCTTCTTCTTCTGTGCTAGATTACCGAAATCTAAATTTAATTCGTGACTAACATATTCGAGTTTTTTGTGTGTCGTTGCATTTTTGCCGTCGCATCTTCTTCTCTCTCTCTCTCTCCTGCTCAAATCGATTTGTAATAGAAATAATTTTTCTTCTTTTTTCCTCTACCTCTCTTAAGCGGTGATTTACTGCTGTTGCTGCTGCTATGAGAATCGAGGGACACTTGTGCTACTGCTGATGTAGTTTTTTCCCTTCTACCAATGAGCTTTCTCGCTCACTCGCTCATTTGTGGCACTGCTGGTGTTTTCTACTACTACTTCTACTTTCCCTGATTTTGAAACTAGTAATTAATTTGAAGCTTTTTCTTCCTACTTCTTTAGGATTGAATGGTCACTTGGTCAGTGGAGAGAGAGAGAGAGAGAATGAGAGTGAGAGATCGATGGTCGTTATTGATGGGCCTGAATCGAGGAGAGTGTTCAAGAACTTGAAGCAGCAGGCGAGAAAATAGCAAACTCGAGAACAAAATCAGCACACACTTTTGCGATCTTTTTTACTTTCTTTTTCAGTGAGCGGTAATTCAATTTGCAGGCTAGCTGCTGCTGCTATCAGTGCTATCACCACCACCACCGCCGCCGCCGCGTCGTCATCAGAAAGAAAGAGAGAAGTGCACTTTTAAGTTTTTTTTATTTATTTATTTAATTAGCCCAGATCGCATCTCGCTCGCTGATGAGTGAAAGCCGCAGCAGTTTTGCCCTGTCTGCTTTTTCAGCAACAGCAGCAGCAGCAGCATTGGGCTCATTAATAATAACGATAGTGAACACTTTGTTCTCATTTTCTGCAGCTGCAGCTGAAAAAGAAAAAGAAAGAACAGGAGGACATGCCTGCAAGCGAATTGAGCCACTTGCTAGCTGAGGAAGAAGAAGAAAAGAAAAATGAAATAAAAATCAGGTGAAACCGTCACGACAGTTTCACCTAGAAGGAGCTGGAAAAAAAGTGAGGTTCATTGCTCAGCAGCTAACTCAATCGATTTCAATTGTGTGTGTGTGTGTGTGGGCTACTTTTTCCCATTTGACATTGTTGGCATTCCACTTTCTTCTTCTTCTTCTTTCCGTCGCACAGGTGGCACAGCAGTGGTTCAATCGATGATGATGAGAGGAATGAATGAGAGGAATGACGCTCGATCAGGCACTTGCAATTTCATTATTCGAGCAGGTCTGCACATGCACATTCCGTTTCCGGCAGTGAATAATGCAGCAAACGTACATTTTTTTCACTAATTATAATTACTGCGAACTATTACTTTGAAGATTTTTTTCCCACTTGTACCTGTCGTGTCCTCCCTCTAATCCAGAGTCACTTCACCTTTGAATCAGTGATGTTTGTCCCACAGAAAGCGAATGAGCCGAGAAAAGATTAATAACATTTAGCATCAGCCGTTTTGTTTCACCAGTGCAAATTCTTTTTCCAGTTTTGTCAGTGCAGCCAACTGATGTTTGGAGTCAAAGGAAGGAAAGGGAAGAGCAAAGCAAAGAGTAATGGAGTGGGATGTCAAAAAAATGGATTTGACACAGTGGGCTGGCGGTGGTGGTGACTGTGGTGGTGGTGGCCATTGAGAAGTCGCTTTTTACACACACTAAATTGGACTCTTTTTTTCTCAATGGGCAAAAGAGGCAGAAAATGCTGTCGGCTTGCCGTTGCGTGCCTGTCACCAGCAGGGTAAAAATTGTCGACCGCAACACACACACACACACACCACACACACACACACACACACCACACACATTCACAGTCGCCGAGTGCACAACTACCAACGCAAGAGTGTTTCCCTCTCATTACTCTTTCTACGTGCAAAGAAAAGAAAATACCAACCAAGGTGCCAACCAGCTAGACCAGAGTACTTCTTACCCTCACTCAATTCTTCAGCGAATTCGGTAGAATGCAGGCTAAAAAATGTAAAAGAAGAAAGTCTTTTTTTCAAATTATTATCTCGCACTTTCTTACACATTGCATTTCAGTTATAAATGCCCTTGCCAAGCAAAAAAAAAAGAGAGTTTTTTTGCAAGAGAATCTCCATTGTTTTTCTCCTTCAGTGCTAGCCCTGTCTTTTTTTTTTTTTTTGCTGATCAAGCCATTTGTTTCATTTATCGATTGAGACTGCTGCCGCCGCCGCCTCCGCCGATGCTGTGAAACAAATTAAATTTCCTTAAAACGTGTACCTTTCCTCTTCTCCTCTTCTTCGGCTCTTCCCTTCCCTTCAGTGCAGATATAATCGTCTCAACTGAGAAAAAGAGGTGAGACTGTGAGAGAGCCAATTGCCTCTTGCAACTTATTTTTTTCCTTCGTTTTGAGGTGCTCAAAAAGAAGAATAGAATGGGGAGCAATTTTTTTTTCAACAGTAGACAGGGCAGCCACTCACCGACATTGACGGGGTTTTTCCTTTCCTTATTTTTCTTCTTTTTTACCAACCAAAAAACCGTCTGCCATCAGATAGACAGCAGCAAGACAGGACGGGAACCAAAAAATATTTTGTCGATATCGGCCCACCATTCCACTCTCTATCCCTGGCGCATCACTCGATTTTACTTTCCCATTTTTTCTTCCATTCAGTCTTTTAGTTTCCACTTTGTTGCGTGTTTTTTCCCACTTTTTGAGGGAACATCCTGGCAGCCGCCACATCCTTTCTCGCAGTCCGGTAATTGCAGGTACAACTACACTACCAGCACTATTAGAACTGCTTGCATAAAGTGACTGTTTGCTACTCGCTCTTTTTTCTCTTTTTCCTCTTTTTTCCTGATCGATGCCACAGTAGGCCAATCGATAGATAAGGCAGAGGAAAAACGAGAGACAAACGTACACCTAGACAAGCCACCAGTGAGTTGCATTGAGAATATTCTGTGCAGCGTCCTTTTTTTTGCTTTTGTTTGCAGTGAAGTGAGATGCTTTACTGTTTTTTTGGGTTTTAAAAAGGAGAGACTACTGTTTCTGTGGCTACCAAACGATTTTGTTTGTTGCTGAAAACTTTTTTGATTGCAATACAGACTATGAGTTAAAAAAATTAACGGGCAAAAGAAGGAGTAAAAAAGAAGGAGTGAAAAGTAGAAGGTTCTAAAAACAAAATGATTCCAAAACTTGCGAAACTGCTGCTCCCTTTTCCCACCCAGCACTTTTAGTACCAAATCCTCTTCCTTTTCAATGAGAGTCCAAATGAACCAATCTTTATCGCGTTGATTATTTCCCTTAACTTTGATCAAACCATTTTTCCCCTTGTTGCAAAATAACACATGGTTCGAGCGAATCAGCATGATGGCCATTCTCCTCAACTGCGTGACGCTGGGCATGTACCAGCCCTGTGCCGACGACGCCAGCTGCACCAGTCCTCGGTGTCGGGTGCTGCAGACCTCCGATGACATTATCTTCGCCTTCTTCGCCGCGGAGATGGTCATCAAGATGCTGGCCATGGGCATTGCCGGCAGCGCCAACGCCTACCTCAGCGACAGCTGGAACCGCCTGGACTTTTTCATCGTCATGGCTGGGTAGGAAAAGCAGTTTTTAAAATATAAGAAATTTTGCTAATTTTTTTTGTTTTTTTAAAAAAAATTAGTGCTCTGGAGTACTCGGTCACCTCCATCAACATGAACCTCTCGGCAATAAGGACGGTGCGCGTGCTGAGGCCGCTGCGGGCAATCAATCGCATTCCAAGTAAAACTCTTTTTTGGGGATTTTTTTTATTTAGTAGTGAAACTGGCTAATTGGTTCAACCAACTTCTTTTCAGGCATGCGGATTCTGGTGATGCTGCTGTTGGACACTTTGCCGGTAAGTTCGGCTCGCTCACTCTTTCTTTTTTGGTGGAATAAGTTTCTGCAGCAGCAGCAGCAGCAGCAGCAGCTGAGGATGACAGCGCACCACCACCACCACCAAGACTAGACGCACACTTTTAGCACCTCTCTTTTTTGGTTTTTTTTCTAAGCAACTAACTAACCGCACTAACTACTCACTTTTCCCCCTCCTTCCTTTAGATGCTCGGCAACGTCCTCCTGCTCTGCTTCTTCGTCTTCTTCATCTTCGGCATCATCGGCGTCCAGCTGTGGGCCGGTCTGCTTCGTCAGCGCTGCCACTTGAGCCTGCCCGAGAACGTCTCCTTTCCCAATGGGTAAGTGGAATTTTGGCTGAAAAAAAGTCAAGTTGTGGTAAAAGTGTCTAGAAAAGAAAACTTGCAGTTGGTAGTAGAAGTAAAGTAAAGTGTTGTACTTTTTTCATCACCCGGAAAAAGCTGGAAAAAACAAGCGACCTTGCAACGACACCAAAACAGCAAAAAAGCTACCGAAACTCTGCGTCTACACTTTCTTTCTTCTGGATGGCGAAAAAACGGAGTACACACTTTTACACACACTTTTACTATAATCAATTTTAATTTTGTCGCAACTACTTCTAGTAGTTACTAGAACCAGGAAAAAACAGGAAAAAGTTTAATTTTTGCAGCGTGTAGCAGGAGAAGAAGGACGAAATCAGGGAAAAACTAAAGGAAAAAAATGTGTGTGTGATGTGTGTGTTGGTGTGTGTTTGCCTAGCAGGTCGTACAGGCTTGTTGTACAGAACTAGCACTGCCGAGTTTTTTTTCTGCTGTCAGTCAGAGGGTACATGAAGCAGAAGAAAAATGAGGAAGCCAGCAAAAAGGGAAAAGAGACTGCTGCTGCTGTTGCCGTTACGTTCTTGAGACTTGTCTACGGCAGAAGAAGAAGAGGAGGAGGAAAGAAAAAGTAGACAAGGTGCTAGCCTGGCCAGGCCTCTCAGTCTCAACCGATTTCTGACATACATCTTTGGTGGTCGAGTAGGTTGCCTCTATTGGCTCTCTCCTCTCTCTCTCTCTTCCTGTCATCTACACCACACACATTTTCCAGCGTTTTTTCCGGGCACAATATCTGCCGAGGCGAAATCTGCACTACACTACCACAGAGCACTGGCCATCTTCTATCTTGATTACTATTATGGTCGTGCCTGGTGATGCCCTCCTGGCCGACATCCTCCTGAGTTTTTGTTACTTTATTCCTTTTTCATTTGATATACTTTTTTTGACCATTGTTTGGCCAGACTTATTCATGCGTGAAAAGAAGAACGAGTGGAGAGAGAGAAAGTTTAAACAAAGCTGAAAGATTTGGCACCGGAAAATGGCCGATTAGACTGTTGTTTCGTTTGCTGTGCTGCTGCTGCTGCATTTAAAATAGATCTGCCATTTTTTCCTTTTTTGTTCATCTGTTTTCAAAACTATTATTGCTTTTTCAAAAAAGCTAAATATGGTGTTTGAGGTGTGAGAGGATGGGGACAATGAGCCAAAAAAGCGTTAACTGCTTTCTAAATAGAAATACGTTAGTGTCCATTTACCCATTTACTGCGTCACCGTTTGAACGAGCATGTTACCTACCAACCAGGCAAAAAGGTATCAGTGGCAGCAGTGTGAAGGTACTAAAAAAGAGCTAAAAAGGCAAATAAAGGCACTTTTCTATTGAATTTCTCTCACCTAATAATATGATTACCCATTTATTAGTGGCGACACTACTACTGCTGGTTACCAGCATTACTGGCAATAGCAGCAGTAACCGCTCTGGTAGTCTGCTTTTTCCAAAGTCACTACTAACCAAATTAATGACCGAATGGAGCCAAATTCTCTCTTCCCGAGTTCATTTTATATAGTGAAGAGCAGCAGCAGCAGCAGCCTCAGTTCATTAGCATCGAGTCCATTTGTTCGCCATCCGTTCGTTCATTGTGTGCATTACTACTACTACTACCATTACGACTTTTTCCTCCCTTACCTTGCCTTACCTTGATTCCCTCCTTTTCCACTTTGCTATTAACGACGGCAGACGATGGTGTCCTTTTTTTAGTTTGGAATGTAGTTGTTGTTATGGCTGCTGCTGCTGCTGCTGAGTGCCCATTTACCAGACGGTCAAAAGGGGTTTCTTTTAGTTGTTGTTGTTGTTGTGTGCTGATGATGTTGATGTTGATGTTGACGGTGTGTGTGTGTGGTAACCGAATAAGGAAGTGCTACCTTTCTACCTCAGTTGCTGATGGTCGTGATGGAATTTAGTGGTTCAGACCACAACAGACGACCTACTTTTATAAAATTCAGTGGTTTGGTTCAACTCTTCTACTTTTAAAAGTCATTCATTCAATTTCATTTAAATACACTGTATAAAAAGTTCTGCTAGCGACAGGACATCGTTTGCAGCATTGAAACGTGCTTTTATGTGTGTGTGTGTGCCAGACGACGGTAAAAAACCAAAAGTACCTTTTTCTTCCTTTTTTCACCAAGTAAACTGCAAGTGTCACCTCTTTTTAGTTCCCTTCTCAAGTCTACGGACATTTTTCTTTTCTACCCTTTCAACCAATCCTTTCTCCTTTCTCCTTTTCCTCATTCACTCTCCATTCAATTTCACCCCATTGCATTGCATTCCATTCTCTTTTTCACCCATTTCTCTTACAGCCCCCATCGACCGGGACCGATCTTCGTAGCGCGCAAGCAACTGTCGTAGTAAGCACCTTCTTTCACACAGTTTGCCTCTGTCTGTGTGTTATCGTGAGACCTACAGACGAGCTGCTTTTTGTGCCTGCTTTTCTATGCCCCTATTTCCTTCCTTGGAGCAAGAGGCAGCACCAGCAGCAGCAGTTTTCCTAATTGGATTGCCGCCGTCCCTGTCTGCCTGTCTCTCTTTCCCAGCAGCAGCTTCGATCAGCTGCTGCTAACAGTGCGATAAATAGCTGCTCGCAATTAGTGGCCAGTGCTGATGCAGCAGCAATGGCAGCAATGGCAGCAATGGCAACTCCGGTGCACCACTCTCATCACCGCCGCCGCCGACTGTGAACGTGCTCAGACTGCTGCTCAGGCGGCGGCGGCTGGCGGCAGGCTTCACTGCACTGCTTTTTCTGTTTTCTATGTTTTTTCTATTTTTTCCCTTACCTGCTGCTGGCTTCTCCACTCAGAATTCTTCTCTACTACCTCCACTTTTACTTTTGCTTTTGCTTCCTCTGTTGCCTAATTTGCATGAGAGGATGCTGCTGCTGCTGCTGTTGTGGCATCGATTCGCTGGTCGCATCATCATCATCATCATCACCGCCGCCGTCCTTGGTGGTGGTGGTGGTGGTGGTGGTGGCAAAGAATCGTGCACTATCCTTTTCTATTCTTTCCCCCCTCCCCTAGCTCTCTATCTCTCTCTCTCTCTCTCTCCACACGACAATCTACTGTCTGCTGGCAATTGTCTGCTGCTTTTTTCTTTTTTCTCTGTTGTGTTGGTTGCTGATTCTTTTTCCCGTAATTGTCGGCATTTCCCTTGCTTGTTTCTCACTTTCTTTCTCCTCCCTTCTCTCTTTTTTCTCCCGCTCGTAATAATAATATTTGTCTAATCTAATTCGCGCCAATTTGAGCACACCGTTCGTAGGACGGCGACGATGACAACGACGACGAGCAAGTGAGGACGCCTCACTGACGCTGCTGACATCATTACAACATTACAGCTTACTGGCTGATGCATTTCTTTTTTTTTTTTGCGTTGTTTTTTTGTTTTCCACTACTGCTGTTTTTTCCTTTTCTTTTTTATTCTATTCTCACACTCTAATTGAAATCACCTCAATATGGTGCTGACCTTTTTTCCTCTTATTTTTTTGCCGCTAAGTGGGTTATCATTACACCACCTTCGTCTTCTCATTAATACAAAGAGTTGTAACGATAACGATAACGATAACAATAATCATAATCGTAACAGCTTGTGTGTGTGTGTGCGAATGGCTCTTTCGAATCTTTACCCCCTTAACTGGCTCAATCGGTGCAATTTATGTTTATCGCCGTAATCAAACTGCTTGCGAACAGATAACGAGGAGAGCTAATGCTAACGCTAATGTTTAATAATCACCTAATCGCAGCTGCTCATTAACACGCTGTTTTACACATCGGTGTAAACCTTTTGTTTTTTCATTTCGAATAATCTAATCTCTGTTGTCTATTTCCACACCACCCACCCACCCCACCTTTCAGCTCCATTGCCTCGTACTACCAGAATGAGGACGGCGACAAGGACTGGATCTGCAGCCTGGACAAGGACAACGGCATGCACCGGTGCACCAACCTGCCCAACCGCCGCTTCTACCACCTCGAGTGCCAGGAGCCGGCCCGGCCGCCGCCGTTCACCAATGAGCCCAATGACACCAGCTGCGTCAACTGGAACCAGTACTACACGGACTGTCGGCCGGGCGAGGAGAACCCCTTCCAGAATGCCATCTCCTTCGACAACGTCGGCATGGCCTGGACCGCCATCTTCCTCGTCATCTCGCTGGAGGGCTGGTCCGACATCATGTACTACGTCCAGGATGCGCACTCCTTCTGGTCCTGGATCTACTTTGTGCTGCTCATTGTGGTAAGCGTCGATTTTATCCTGTTTCAAGTTCTATTTCTCACCTATTTCCACCCACCACCCACCACCACCCACCACCATCTTTAGATTGGCTCCTTCTTCATGATAAACCTCTGCCTTGTTGTGATTGCCACGCAGTTCTCGGAGACGAAGAAGCGTGAGATGGAGCGAATGCGCCAGGAGCGGGCGAGGTAAGTCTTCTGCGGCAGAAAAAAAGTTTGATTACTCTTTTCTATTAATTACCGCTAAACTCTATTCTATCTTGGCACCACTTCTACGAAAACAGAGCCCACTCGCTGAGCACGCTCGCCAGCTTCAGCGTCTCCGAGCAGCTGAACTGCTACGCGGCCATCATCCACTACCTGGCCCATCTGGCGCGCAAGGTCCGCCGAAAGGCCTCCCAGTGGACGGTGCTGTACTTTCGCAATCGACGGCGGAAGGCGAAACACAAAGCGGCGGCGGCGGCGGCGACGGCAGCTGCCGGAAAAGTCGTCGGCGGATCAGCCGCCCTGGTGGTCCTCGAGGAGCAGCAGCAGCAGCAGCAGGGCTTATCCCAGCCGCCAAGGGGTGCCAAATTTTGCGCCTGCTGCAACCGCGGCGTCCAGCGGCAACGGGCGACGGTGCGCTACTGCGGCAGCGGCGGCGGCAGTACCACAAATTCGCCCGGCGGAGGGAGGAGGAGGAGGCCTCGCCAAGAGCCTGAAGAAGAAGAAAAAGAAGAGTAGTAAGACAGCGAAGAGTAGAGCCTCAAACAGAGAACAGCAACAGCATCAACAACAGGGCGGTGAACCTTCTTCCACATTTGAGAGGAGGAGGAGGAGGAGGAGAACAACCTCCCTAGTGAAGAAGTTTCTTTTCAGCAGTCGCGGATGAGGAGAAGGACTTCTTCTTCGGCGGGCGGTGGCGATGAAAATGATGCCGAGGCGGAGGCTATATCGACCGCACTGGTCCCGGAGCCGAAGCAGCTCACCTTTCTCACTCTTCTTCGTCATTTCGAAGACGAAGTAGCCAAC
Source organism: Tyrophagus putrescentiae (assembly GCA_024499935.1). Classification (NCBI taxonomy): domain Eukaryota; kingdom Metazoa; phylum Arthropoda; class Arachnida; order Sarcoptiformes; family Acaridae; genus Tyrophagus; species Tyrophagus putrescentiae. The sequence goes on from JAMZRA010000003.1 coordinate 11,584,918, forward strand.
CGACCACCACCACCTCCAGCGATTCACCTCCTGCAAATCTCAGCTCAGTTAGTAGTCATTCAGGAGTAGCATCGTCAGCAGCAGCCCCTCTTCAACCGATCAGGAGTAGTCTGAAGAATGGTAGCAAAAGTGGTACAAAGACGAAAGGTACAAAGTCATCTTCAGGTAGAAAGCATCAGCAGCAGACGGCAGACGTAGACGTGCTTCGGCCTAGGCTAGACTCCTCCTCATCGTCTCCACTTCCACTTCAGCCACCACCACCACCACCCACACACCAAACACAACCTGAAACGTGCGACCTTCTTCTACCGATATCAACAACGACTACGCCCTTGCTTACCACCCATCATCATCATCATCAACAACAACACACCACCACCACCACTCCATTCACAAGTCCCACTCAAAGAGCTCCGTACTGCATCCAATCCACAGCATTGATAATGGTAGTGTTTCTATTTCTAATTCTAAACATAGTAAGGATGATGGCAGTGATGTACAGCAGTGCCTCGAGAGCGGTTCGGCTGCAACAGAATCAGAATCAGCAGCAGCAGCAGCAGCAGCTTACAGCCGAGCCAGCCGACACTGTTCGGCGCCCAATCTTTACACCCACTACTATCATCACCACCACCACACCACCACCCCACCAGCTTCCTGGTCACCACCACAACCCTCCTTCCTACTTCTACTTTTCCTGCGCACAATTCACACGTCTTCCCTCACTCTGTTTCCGATCGAGCCAAACCACTACCACCCACCACCACCCACCACCACAGCATCATCATCATCAGTTGGTGGCCGCCTGTGATATGATCACCAGCATCAAGGACAACTCCAATGAGTTGCACAACTCTACCATTCTCCGTCTACCACCTACCACCGCCCCTTCATTCTCTTCCATTTCTTCCCAATCCGCCCATCAGTACTGCCACCAGCCACTATCACCACCACCAACACCAGCCACTACAGCATCGCAAATCTTCTCAGTGTTCCCAGTCGATCAGCTGGGAGGACTCGTCGACCTCTCCAAACGGACAGCACCAGCAGCACCAGCAGCTGACCTGCATCGGGGCCGGCGGCGACGTCCTCTGCACCATTGAGCCAGCGTCGACGGACGAATCGAGGAGGAGGCAAGGACCTCAAGGACAGTGCTCAGCCTCTCGCAGTGGCAGCCCCTCTCATCAACAGCAACAGCACCAGCACCTCTACCACCGAAAGCCGCCGAACAAGGGCAGCTGTGAGCGCCATCACCACCAGCATGGTCATCAGCATGGCCAGCACCACACCCATCACCACCACCACCACCACCACATGCGGAAGAACAGCGCCTCCAGCAGCGTCTTCAGCAGCCGCAGCCACCTCTCCTCGACGCGGCGCACCTCCTCGGCGGCCTCCTCCGCCATTCTAAACTGCCGCCGGCGGTGCTGCCCCCGCCAGTCCTCCCGACTGCTCTCCTGCCTGTGGGCCTTCTGGGGGCGGCTGCGGCGGGTGCTGCAGCGCGTCGTGGCGCACAACTACTTCAAGCGGGCGATCTTCATGGCCATCCTCCTCAACACCTTCTCGATGGGCATCGAGTACCACAACCAGCCGCCTAGTCTGTCGCACGCCGTCGAGATCAGCAATGTCATCTTTACGGGTGAGTTGCTTTTTCAAAAGAGAGCGTATTTCAATTGCTAACACTATCCCCCCCCCCCCCATTTTCCTAGCCATCTTCTGCTGCGAGATGGTGCTGAAGCTGCTCGCCGACGGCTTCTTCCAGTACGTGAAGAGCGGCTTCAACGTCTTCGACGGCAGCATCGTCATGCTCAGCCTGCTGGAGCTGCTGGAGGAGCACGGCAGCGGCCTCTCCGTCCTGCGCACCTTCCGCCTGCTGCGCATCCTCAAGCTGGTCCGCTTCATGCCCGCCCTGCGCCGCCAGCTGGTGATCATGCTGCGCACCATCGACAACGTCGCCGTCTTCTTCGCCCTCCTCATTCTCTTCATCTTCATCTTCAGGTAAATGGGGAAAAGCTGACTGTCGGTTGCAGATGACAAATGCACTGCACACAAGCAACTGCTTCCGATCTGTTGTGTGTGCGCCATTGTGGTATTAGAACTAGCACAGTTGCGGGCACACCTTTTTCTTTGCTTTTGAGAACAAAAACTTTTCCGCTACTAACCTCAATTTCCTTCCTTCTTCTTTTCTTTTCTTTTCCCTTCTCCCTTTCCTGTCAATTCCCCTGTCAACCTTCATTTTCCTCTCCCGTTCTTCAGATCCTTGAATGAATTTGTTGGCTGCATTTCTGCCGTAAATCCCACTGACAACTCAGCACTGTGATGAACTTTGATTCGCTCCTCTGCGCTCGTCACGTCCTTTCGGTGAGTGTTGCGGAGAGGGGCAACTGCCGACGTGCCACTGCTCCACTTTGTACTGTCAATTTTCGGCCCTTCATTATTTCGGTTTGCTTTTCGGTAGAGCGGAGACAATAGTGCTCACTTGCCAGTCTTATTTTTTATTTGTTTGTAGCAGCAAATATTTTGTTTGCAACGGTTTCGGAGCCGTCTTTCACCACCACCACACACCACCATTGCCAGCACTGATTTTCTTCTTTTTGTTTCAAGTGGGCATGTGGTTTCCGTCGTCAGTGACACCACCACCACACATCTGCCACACTTTTTCGTCTCTTTCTCGGTGTGGTTCGATGGGGGCTGCTGCAGCTGCTGCTGCTGCTGCTATTTCTTGGATCCCTCTGAGACCTCTGATAGGCAAAGGCAGCAGTGTGGCCATCTGATAAGGATTCATTAAGCGACGGATGAAAAAAAGAAAGAGGCAGCCAGCCAGCCAGCCAGCCCAGTCATCTGGTCATGGCGCTGTGATGCGTGTCCGTGCTGCAGACCTAGTCGAACTTTGGTACTTCTTCTTTCTTCTTCTTTCTTCTTCTTCTTCTCTGCTCGTTTAGTTGCACCACTAACCGATCGGTAGCACCGCACCGCACCGCACACCAATCGCTGGTGGTGCCTGTGTGTTTTTGTCAGTTTTCAGCCGTCCTTTTCTTCTTTTCTCTTCTTTTATTTTTTGCCCTAATAGCGAGGCTTTTACTTTTTTCCCTCGCCGTACACTTTATTGATTTATTGCATCTGCTGCTGCTGCTGCTGGGTCTGTGCTGTTCCATCTCCTCCTCCCCCTTACTCTATTACTTCGCTTTTCCTACCTTCTTGGTATACCTCAGGTTACTGCTGCTGCTGCTGCTGCTGCTGCTGGTTGGTTTGGCAGTGGCACGAAATTTCGCTTTTGCTGCTATCTGCATGCCTTCATCTATCAGCGAGAGTTCTCTTTCAGCTGCTGCTGCTGCTGCTTTTTTGCTTGCTTGCTTGCTTTTCTTTCATTGCTCTGATTTCCAGTACCGATTTGATTTTTTATACACTTTTAACCGTTATGATGATTATTGCCTGGTAAAAAGGGCCTTTTACATACATTTTTTATTTATATTCAGCTGTTTCACATATCACAGCATATCACATCATCATCATTGGGCCATTTATATCGGTGGCAATATTCACACACTCACACACACACACAGAGCAATCGAAATATGTCATCTCCATTTTGGTATCTGCTGGAAAAAATTTGTCGGTGCTGCCAATTGCCAGGCAGGTTCTCTTTTGCTCTCCTCTTTTTTTCGCCATTATCCTAGCCACTTAGTGGCTGCTGCTGAGATAATGGTGAGCACAGCCTTCGTAGCTTATTCGCCTGCCACCGTGAACAATACCACCACCACCACCACCACCACCGCGACAGTGTTTTTGTTTTATTGCAGTGTGAATAAATGCGGTGATGCTGCACGAGCACGCAATGCGATTCTGACTTATTCTGCCGTCGTCGTTTCCTTCCGCCTGGCCTTGGCCGTACACACACATTTACACTGAATTTTATTGGCTTTATTCTCTCGCCTTTTCATTCATTCATTCGTTCTTTGCAGCAGCTGCTCCTTCGCCTGAGCGTCAAACTTTTAAATGGACTGTGACTGGACGAAGCTCTTTCAGTGCTTGTGGTAGAATAGCTCAATTGAATAGTAGTAGAAATGTGTGGGTGTCTACTGAGATTGTGCCTGTGCTAATTGTCTCTGTGATTCTCGGTTCATTCAGCCAGCCAACCGCCAAGTGCACACACACACACCATTTCGGACACTCTGTGCTCTTTGTGCACTTTTTCTGCTGCTGCTGCTGCTGCCAATGCCATTACCACATTACCGCATTACCACCAGTGAATGGGACGCCCAGTGCGTCGCCGAGCCACGAGACAGGGACAGACACACACTTCTACACTTGAGACACGGTCTTTACAAACATTGTCTTTCTGTCTCTCTGTGTGTGTGTGGTTGTTCTCTTTGTTTGCCGAGAGAGTTGCTTGTGGTTTGAGTTGGTGTGGTGAAGAGGGGATGGGATGGTAAGGCGGTGTGGTAGTGCACTTATCTCGTTTCACTCTTTTTTCCTGCTCATTTTTTTCCTGTTTCGCTGAACCGAATCTCTCAACTCTTTACTCTCTCATTGGCGCATTTCACATATACACACATTGATTCTCGGCCTTTTAAAACAGATTTTTTCTTTTTTCTTCCTTCTTTCCCTTTTCCTCTTTCCCCCTTTCAGATTCTCACCCAGGAGGACTGGAATGTGGTGCTGTTCAACGGCATGGAGCGCACGACGCCGTACGCGGCGCTCTACTTTGTCGCCCTAATGACATTCGGAAATTATGTCCTCTTCAATCTGCTGGTCGCCATCTTGGTCGAGGGATTCTCGCAAGAGGTAAGGAGAGGAAAGAGGAGGAAAATAGGGAAAAGTGATCGAGAGAGAGAGGAGGAAGCAAGTGTCTCAAAGTTTTTTTATATCGACGGAGAAAAAACAAGCGTGTGCTGTGTGCCTGCACACGCCGGACATACCGTGACACTTATCTCTCTCTCTCTCTCCCTCCTTTCCTAACCTTTCACTGGCTCACTTTTTACTTTTTCTTTTCTTTTTCTTTTTCTTTTTCTTCTTCCCAGGACGAGCGGAAGGCTTCAGTCTCCGACGAGGAGGAGAAGGCGGAGGAAGTGAAGCAAGAGCGACTGATCTACTTCTACGGACCCAATGATGACTTGGAGCGAGGTAGGTGCACTTCCTGCAGCCTTCAATGACAGCGGCAAACTTGGCGGCAAAACTTTTTGCTTTCTTTTCTTTCTCTCTTGCCCTGTTTATCTACTATTAGTTTGGTAGTAGTTGTGGAACATTGCGACAAAATTACTTACTAGCTGTGTCTGTGTGTGTGTGACAAAGAACAATAACAAAAACTTTTCTCTTTTTTTCCTCCTTTCTTTTTCCCCTTTCCCCCCCCCTTCCTCAACAAACAAACAAACAAACAAACCAACAAATCAGAAATCGAGACGCTTCACCGGCCCAATGTGGGGGAGTTGGGGCCGCTGCCGACGCTGGTGAAGAGCACCACCGTCGGCTCGAACATTGTTGTCGCCGATGGGATGGCCATGGTCAGGCTGCCTCCCTCCGGTGCCGCTGCCAACTTTGACCAATTTCAGCTGCAGCAGCAGCAGCAGCAGGGACGAATCATTCCAGAGTTTAGCTTTACCACTACGGGGCCAGGAGGAGGAGTTGGCGGCAGTCAACTTGGGACCAACGCCGCCGCCGCCGCCGGTGGCGAACTGGGCGACCTGCTCCTAGGCCTGCCGCCGCTGATCATGACCACGGCGGCCACGCCTCAGGGCTCGCCGCCCAACGGACCGGCGGTGGCCTTCTTTGCACTGGACCGGGCGGATGAACAGCAGCAGCAGCAGCAGGCAATGGAACAGGAGCTGAAGAGGAGGGGGGAGATGACAGTGGTGGAGGAGAGTGCTGACCGACGACTGCAGCAGCAGCAGCAGCAGCACAATGCCGCTCAACCGATCATCGCTGTCCATCAATGAACAGCAGCAGCGTCGAGGCAGCAGTGGTGGCAGTCATTGTGATCAAGAGGGCGTGACGAATAGCGGTCGGCATCACCAGTCGATGGTAAGTAACAGCAGCAGCAGCAGCCATCATCAGAAGCTATTGTTTTCCCATCTTTCTCTTTCTCTCCTTTGTGGTGATGTCACTGGGGCCTGCTCTTTTTGGTGTGACCCCCATCTCCCTCTCACTTCCTCCTTCTGCCAGTGATTAGCTAATGTGCTCTTTTGCTTTCTCTTTCTCTTTTCTTTTCTTTCTTTCCATTTCTTTCTCCTATCTATCTACTTCCCCAGCTGACAGTGCTCGGCGGTGACAATGGCGCCCACCACCACCGCAGCCACCACGGCCGCCATCACAAGGAGGCCTCATCCGTCGGCGGTGGCGGTGGCGGTGAACGGAAAAAATCTATCAGCCAACTTTTGACGGCGGATTTTTTGACGTTTCGAGGCAGCAGTGGCGGCGGCGGCACTGGCAACAATGGCAGCTGTGTCATTGACGGCTCCTCATCAGCAGCCTCAGCCTCGGCATTGGCGCTGTCCAGACGGCGGAGCTCCGTCTCCCTGAAGGAGTCGACCTTTGGCGTGATCAATAAGCTCATTCGCGGCAGCAGCACTGACAGTGCACCATCACCACCACCACGGTGAGGGAAAGAAGACGCTCAAATGGCCACCGGAGCTGACGCTGCCGATACGCGATTACAGCAGTAGTGCTGGGGATAGTGGCGGCGGCAAAAGGCATCAGCTACCTCGGCACTACACCAGGGACCACCACCACCACCACCACCACCACCGCTGGCGTTTCCCCTCCGTCGGGAGCTGAGCTACAATCAGATCAAGAGCAGCTGCAGTCCGCTGGATGATATTGAACAGCAGGCGGCGGCGACGACTACTAAAGAGGCAGCGAAAAGCAGTGACAAGCACCGAAAGCCTTCGCTCAAGACGCGCCGGCAGAGCTTCTTCTCGAGGAGTCACCTCAGCAAGGACGGCAGCAGCGGCGGCGGCGGTGGCAGCAAAATTGGCAGCCTCCTGCACATGTCAATGTCCTCCTCCTCCACGGCGGCGGAGAAGGAGGAGAAGGAGAAGGAGGCGGCAGAGGCGGCCGCCTGTCCAATCTACGCCAAGAAGAACGTCGTCCTGCGGCGGAAGAGCGTCTTTGCGTCCGGCGCTCTGCCCTCGCTCAGCTTTGCCGCCTCCTACCACTCGGGGGCTTCCGTTTCGATGGACGTCGAGGAGGGCAATGAGGACGAGGAGGAGGCGGAAGCGGCAGCAGTTGCGATAAACAGAGAAAATGAAAATGAAGAAAGAGGAGGAGGAGGAGGAGGTAGAAGAAGTTTGATCGTCTCGACGACCCCTCTTCAGGAGAGTGTCCAACTCTGCGCTGTGGTCACCTCGCCGGAGTACTCCACCACACCACCACCACCACCACCACCACCGAAAGGCCTAGCAGTATTCTCATTTCCGGTGGTGAAGGTGATCATCAATCATCGTCAGCACCCACCTCATCTCCCACCTCATCACCAGTTTCCCTCCTCCTCCTTGTACCACCCGACTACCAATGCCAATCAGCTGGCTCTACCTAATACATTGTCTCCGACGACGGCGGCCAACTTTGCAGCACTAGGTGGCCGAAAGAACTCCATCATCCACGAGATTCGCGTGCTCAGCCCGCGAAACTCGCTCGGCGGCGTCTTCTACAGCAGCAGCGTCATCTCGGTGAAGACGAGCGCCTCCGCCGAGGACGTGAACGACGACATTGAGACGCTGGAGCAGCACCTGCAGGAGGCGACGGCCGCCGCTGAGAGGGGCAAGAAAAACTCGATGCTGCCAAACAACACCGGAACCGGAAGTGGTGGTGGTAGTGGTAAGAGCGGCAAGAACGGCTACGTGCAGCGGATGAAGGAGAACGCCGAGCTGCAGGAACGGATCCGCAAGTTCTGCATCTACTTCCGCTGGACCAGCTGGATGAGCGAGCGGGAGGAGCACTCGCTCTTTCTCTTCTCACCGGAGAACGCCTGCCGCGGTACTGTCGCTGGCTGGCCGACCACCCGCACTTTGACTACTTTGTGCTCATCTTCATCAGCCTCAACTGCATCACCCTGGCGATGGAGCGGCCGAAGATACCGCCCTGGAGCCGCGAGCGGGAGTTCCTCAGCGCCGCCAACTACATCTTCACGGTAGTCTTTGGCCTGGAGATGCTGGTCAAGGTGGTGGCGAAGGGGCTCTTCTACGGCCGGGACGCCTACTTCCACAACGGCTGGAACATCATGGACGGCTCGCTGGTCGGCATCAGCCTCTTTGACATCTTTCTCAGCTTCTTTGCGCAGCGCAGCCCCCGGATCTTTGGCATTCTGCGCGTCTTTCGGCTGCTGCGCTCGCTGAGGCCGCTTCGGTGAGTTCTGATGAGGAGGGGTTTTTTGTTTGTTTGTTTTTGAAATTACTTTTTACTTTCTTTGTTTTTGCAGAGTAATCAACCGAGCCCCTGGACTGAAGCTGGTCGTGCAGACGCTGCTCTTCCTCCCTTCGCCCCATCGGCAACATTGTCCTCATCTGCTGTACCTTCTTTATCATCTTTGGCATTCTGGGCGTTCAGGTAGGCGTTAAAGTGCTGCAAAATCAGTTTTTGACAAAAAAAAATGACTGTAACTGTAACTTCGTGTTTCAGCTGTTCAAGGGCGCCCTGTACTACTGTGGTAAGTAAAAAGAAAAGGAAAAGATTTGTCGAAATGGTTTTCATTGCGAAATATTTTCTTCTTTTTCTTCCCCATCTGCAGATGGACCAAAGGCGCACTTTGCGCACAACAAGACGGAGTGCCTCTCCGACCCGCGAAACACTTGGATCAATCGAAAGTACAACTTTGACAATCTCGGACAGGTATTTTAGAGATATTTTCTTTTTAAAACTATTTAACTCTTTAATTCTTCCTACCTTTTTTTCCCAGGCGCTGATGTCCCTCTTTGTGCTCTCCTCCAAGGACGGCTGGGTGAACATCATGTACACGGGGCTGGACGCGGTGGGCGTCGACCAGCAGCCGATTGAAAATTACAACGAGTGGCGCCTGCTCTACTTTATCTCCTTCCTCCTGCTGGTCGCCTTCTTCGTCCTCAACATGTTCGTCGGCGTCGTCGTGGAGAACTTTCACCGCTGTCGGCGGGAGCAGGAGGCGGAGGAGAAGGCGCTGCGGGCGCTGAAGAGGGCGCAGAAGCTGGAGAAGCGGCGGAAGTAAGAAGTGGACCACTTTTTTGGATGATGCAAATCTTAACCCCTCTTTTTTCTCGCTTTAGAAATGCGCGAGCCACCGTACTACATTGGCTACGGCCGCCTACGCATGTCCATCCACCGCATGGTCACCTCCAATACTTTGACCTGGTCATCGCCTGCGTCATTGGCCTCAACGTGATCACCATGTCGCTGGAGCACTATCAGATGAGGATGGTATGATAGATTTGTTGATAAGGTTTTGAGCCTCTTTTTGACATCTTTTTTCTCTAGGAGCTCGTCTACGCACTGAAGCTCTTCAACTTCATCTTCTCCTCGTCTTCGTGGTGGAGGCGCTGATGAAGGCTGTGGCCCTCGGCTTGCGTCGCTACCTAAAAGACAAGTGGAACCAACTGGACGTGGCCATCGTCTTCTTCTCCATTCTGGGCATCATCCTCGAGGAGATGGAGTCGACGCTGATACCGATCAATCCGACCATCATTCGGGTGATGCGAGTCGCCCGCATTGCGCGCGTCCTCAAGCTGCTGAAGATGGCCAAGGGCATTCGACAGCTGCTGGACACGGTGATGCAGGCGCTGCCGCAGGTCGGCAACCTGGGGCTGCTCTTCTTCCTCCTCTTCTTCATCTTCGCCGCCCTCGGCACGGAGCTCTTTGGTCGGCTAGGTATGTGCTTTTTCATTAGCTAAGGCTCGTGTTGTTTAACTGTTTTACTGATGAAACTTTTTTTTTTTTGGTCGTGCGTAGAATGCGACGAGGAGCACCCGTGCCAGGGCCTCGGCGAGCACGCCCACTTTCAGCACTTTGGCATGGCCTTTCTGACGCTGTTCAGGGTGGCCACCGGCGACAACTGGAACGGCATTATGAAGGTGAGGAGGAAGAGGATTTGGAGCACCAAAAAGCTCAAAGGTTTAACTCATTTTTTTTTCTCGCCAAAGGACACCCTGCGCGACAAGTGCGACCCGTCGAGCGAGTGCCTGAAGAACTGCTGCATCTCCCCGGTGATTGCCCCGATGTACTTCGTCATCTTCGTCCTCATGGCGCAGTTTGTGCTGGTCAACGTGGTGGTGGCGGTGCTGATGAAGCACCTCGAGGAGTCGCACAAGCAGATGGACGAGGACGAGGACCACGAGATTGACCTGGAGATTGCCAAGGAGATCGAGGCGGAGAAGCGGGCGCTGCGGGAGGCAATTGAGCGGCGGCAGCGCGAGCAGACGCTCAAGGACCGCCGGCCGCTGATGAAGATGGCCTCGCTGCCGAGCAACTTTACCTTCTCCTCGCCGCCGCTGGCCTCGCCCAGTGGCGGCGGCGCCTTGGAGGAGTTAAAAGTAGAGGATTTTGCCCTCATTTCGAATCATCCTCAGCCCTCGGGAAGTTCGAGGCGAAAGAAGAAGCGGTCGGAGCGACATTTGGAGAGTGGTGAACACCTTCAGAAAGGAGGAGGAACTGCATTGGAGAACAGCAACAACAGCAGCAGCAGCAGTGCCACTCCCGGCAAGCACCCCAATGTGCGGCGGAATCAGAGCTGCGGACCGAGGACGTGTAAACTTCCAACTAGGGGGTCTTCAAATGAGGCTTCAAGTGGCGGTGGTGGTGACTGGCTGACTGAGCACCGAGGTGCTGCTGCTGCTGCTGCACTGAAGCCCAGTCTGACCTGTGATTCATTTCACAGTGGAAGTGGTGGTAGTGGAGGTGGCAGTGATAATCAGCGACCGCCCTCGAAGAGCTCCTCAAGTCACCGTCATAGTCAACGTAGTCACCACAGTCATCAACAAAATCATTTGCTCACTACTGAAAACTCTTCTTCGGCCGCTCCACCTGCCTCCTCTCCGGGCATTCTCCGAAAGTCGCACAGCCTGCGAGTGACCAAGAGTAGCACCCAAAGCAAGCCAAAACCAACGGGCAGCTAATAATGGAAGTCAACAACGCCCTACCTCCTTGATTGGCTCCCTGCGAAAGAATCGATCCAGTCAGAAGGGAGGTTCTTCGGGCAGCGTCGATGTAGGAAATATTAGGCTGCAAAACACTGACGAGGAGCTCGCCTTTCTGGAGGCCAACATGGAGGAGGCGGATGAGTGGCCGGAAGAGAATATTCTGTCGGCTAACTGTTTGCACACATCTAAATCGACCGAGGCCATTGGAAGTGGTCATTGCAAGAACAGCAATAACAACAACAACAACAGCCACCTCTACTACAACCACCAGTCAGCCTCAAGGGACGGCCGACTTTGCCACTCCTTCCCCTTACCTCCATCACCACCATCCCAACGGACAATTCAGATAATATTGTCTCCAGTCCAGTGAGAATTACCATTGATGATGACTGCGCTAGATCCCTCCTTTTAAACCACCCACCACCGCTGCTTCTACCCGGATCACCTTCTTCTTCTTCTCCCGACGGAAAGTGGGCCACTCTCATCAACTGCTCACCACGGCCAACACTACGGCCACTACTTCACCCTCTAAGTTTGCTTCCGCTTCAAATGATGGAGGGAGTCGCCACCGAAAGCTGAGCGACTTTCTCGACGAGGAGTCGGCGCCGCTCAGTCCCGGCCTGCTGGCCGTCTACCCCGAGCTGAGCACTGCCAGCGACCAGCTGACCACGACCACCTTTGAGGATGACCTGAAGCTGCTCGATGACGAGGAGGAGGGAGGGCGGATGATGATGGGCGGTGGTGGTGGTGGTGGTGGGTGGTGGTGGTGGTGGTCAGCCGGAGCAGTACAGCCTCGCATCGGCGGAAAGCTGGCCGGAGATGGCGGCCGATGCCGTGGAGTTGAGTGCTGGGGGAAGCAATGTGATCATCGACATGGACTCCACCACCACTTCTGCTTCCACTACATTTCCGGGAGCAGGCGGAAGCGAGCAAACATGAAGCGAGGATTCTTGATTTATATTTTGAGTGTTTTCTAAAGACCTTTTTTATGGCGTGAACCAGAACTCGTGGTGCCATCTTTCAGTCTGGCGCCCAGTCCATCACCACCACCACCACCACCACCGCTCCGGTGCTCAACGTCGTCGTCGGTGTCTATATCAAAATCAGCGATGCTGCTGGCTCAATGGGGAGAGAGAAAAAGGAAAGAATCTGCTGTCCGGTGCTGTCCGCTGAGGTGCGCGCCTGCAAAGGTGACCAAGCTCCGCTCAGCTACATCTGCTTTTTCCTCATTTTTCTGCCCCCCCCCCCACCTCAAACGAAGCTTACTCTCTCAGTCGCGGTAGTAAAAATGAGGGAGAGGGGGTGGCTGAAATGAAAAAAAAATATTTCTTCTGGGCAGCTGAAAACGATCCATTCTCTCTCTCTCTCTCTTTCTCTCTCCCCACCCTCAGTACCATTTGTATCTATATCTGCCATCATCACCACCACCACCATCATCATCATACATTCATGCATACATGCACACATTCAGCCGGCATTGAATCGAACACTGATACCTGCTCGTGTCGTACATGGACACAAACACAGACTGCTGCTGCTGCTGCAAACATTGTACATAGACACGAACATTGTCAGAGGGGAGGGAAGGGCTTTTCAATGTCTCTGTCTTGTGTGTGGCGCTTATGAACGACCAAAAAAGATCATAAACCGTCTTTTCCTTTTTCTTCTGTCCCCTTTCCTCTCTTTTCTCATGATGCTGTACAGTCTTTCACTTTCATTTTCATGTTCACCCTCTCTCTTTCTTTCACTTGCACACTCACACACACACACTCACTCTTGTGGTGCTAGCTCTTTTTTAATTGCCTCTATCTTCTTCTTCTTCTTCTTCTTATTTTGTTGCTGCTGCTGATCACTTTCACACACACACACACAACTGTTCATATTACCGATACTTTACTCTGTTATAAAGGTCTATTGCAATTGTTCGTGAGGGAGAAAGACCGAATTCTTTCTCTTCACTCTATCTCTATCTATCTTTTTGCCGCTCTGAGCAGTGCTGCTCTGAGTGCCGGTGTCTGTGCAGACACCGAACTGCTCGGATCGCATTGGATCGCAAAAGTGTACGGTGCTTTTCTTTCTCTTTCTTTCTCTTTCGACGACCGTTCCTGCTGATTTCTCTTCTTCTGTTCTGTTTCGTCCGTGTGCATCCGCTCTTTCTCTTTCTCATTTTCGTCCGCTTCATCAGCCATCTCTCTCTGTTGGAAAGCATAGAGCACACACACACACACACTTATCGCCTCCTTCGCATCCGATCTGCCGTTCAGCGAGGTGCCTCTTCTCCTACCTTACTCTTACTCCATCGCTACCTACCTAGCTAGGCACTCACGTTACGGTCAGAGAGCAGAAAAGAGAGAGAGAGAGCATGAGAAAGAGAAACTGCGGCGGCCGTGGTTGCTGGCCAATCAGGCAGTCAGCAAGGTAAGATGTCTCTCTTTCAGTCTTTCGCTCCATTTGCTCGCTGAGAGCTGCTGCTGCTGAGACACTGCGTTTCCTTTACTTTCTGGTGCATGGTTTCCTCACTTACGGCCTCGTCCGCGATTCCTTTCAGCGGCTGCTGCTGCTGCTGCTGTCGCCTCTTCTTCTGTGTCTTCTTCCTACCTTCCTACCTACCTACCTGAAAATTGCCTTCAATGTGGAGCACCTAATGTGGCACACAGACATGCTCATCTACACCAATATCTGCCTCTTTTTGAGTGGTCGGAGTGCACATTACGACGACGACGACGAAGAGGAAAAGAGGAAGAAGAGAGGAAGAAGAGAATAGAATGGAACGGATGGCAGAATGAGAGAGAGTGAGCCAGTGACCAGGAGGCCCTGAGCTCACGTCAGGCACTACTGAAGAAGTGTCCTCACAAGAAAGTGAAAGTGAAAAGCTTTGATTTTCAATTTTGTTGTTGTTGTTTTCACCACTTCAAGCTCAATTTTTTTTCCTTCAACTCTCGTCCTGTTCATAATCGTCTGGGAACCTATTTTTCCATTCCCCACTTCAGCACATGTCGATCAGCTCGATTCGGACGCTGCGTCTGCTGATGCCGCTCTCCGCGGCGGGCAGCTCGCTGACGCAGCTGGCGGCCATCTTCACCAACCACTGGCTCTTCACGATGGAGCTGATGCCCAATGAGAAGTACGAGCGCTTCAAGATGCCCCCGGAGATGGAGTACCTGCGCAAGTACACCGAGTCGGGCATGCTCCAGCTCTGCCAGAATCAACGTAAGTGCTGTGATGGGCTGATGATCAAGTGGTTCCCCAGGGACAGCTCATAGCTCACTCTAAACCTTTGTTTACCTTTGATATACCCCCCAGCGCCCAAGTCAGAGATGCACTGCGCCTACATCGACTACCTCAGCAAGGAGGAGTACATTCCCGACCAGAATGACTCCACCATGGCCATTCCCTGTAAGAGGAGATCATCTCCTTATCTGATCTGATCTGATCACATCTTTCTCTCAAAACATTGACCTACTTTCTTGCCCGTTTTTGCAGACTCAATGCGCCGCGCAGCCTGGTACATCGTCGCCAGTGTTCTGATCCTCCTGCTCGGCGAGCTGCTGTACGCCTGTCGGAAGGTGTGCGGCCGTCGCCGGCAAATTTGCACCTTCATCGCCGGCATTGCCTTCATCCTCGCAGGTAGTCCCCTCCATTACCTCTTTTTTAAAATCTTGGTCTAAAATTTTCCTTAAATCTTGTCCAGGACTGACCATCCTCGCCGGCCTGGTCGTCTACATCTCCACCTTCAAGGGCGAGGTGAGCAACAAGCTGCGGCCGCTCTCGGAGTTCCAGGACGCCCTCTTCCACTACCGCTACGGCGGCAGCTTCCTCCTGCTCGTGGCCAGCCTCCTCCTCTGCGAGGTGACCGGAACGCTGGCCGTCTTCCTCTACATCGCTCAGCGGCAGTTCAAGATCGACATTGACACGGAGCGAGAGGAGGTGCTCAAGCGAAATCTCCTCAGTCTGATGCTGCCTGACCTAAAAGGAATTTCAGTTGATGGTGGTGATAAGCGGACCTCCCACGACAGCGCCATCACTCGGGTGCAGCCGATGCTGCGCATCGTCTGCGAGGACGAGGACGGAGTTCCGGTTCCGGCGGGGCCGATTGCCTTCACCACCACCTCGCCGGTGGTGGACCACAACTTTCTCAGCGCCGAGTTTGGCCTCTCTGATCCGGCGATGTACTTTATGGAAGACATGGCTCCAGAGGGCGGCGGAACAGTCGGTCGAATGAGTCATTTCTGGGCTCTTCGCCAGGCGGGTCGGAGCAGAATCGGTCGCGGAAGAACAGCTTCACCTCGGCGACGGATGAAAGGGAGGTGGTGGTGGAGCAGCAGCAGCAGCTTCCGGCGCCTCCGCCTCCGCCTCCTCCTCCTCCTCCTCCTGCTGCTCAGCATCCAAACCCAAACTTGAAAAAGATGCTTGGCAGCAAGCAGAAATCGGTGGACCTGCTGCCCGCCATCACCGTCGGCCGTCACCACTCTCCGCCGCCATTTATCCCCAAATCTTCCACCTCATCGTCGTTTCACCCTCGGGACTCGATGGACTGTCCAGGACCGCCAGGACTGATGGAGCTTCGTGTGCCCTCGTTGATTCAGCAGCAGCAGCAGCAGCAGCAGCAGCAGCAATCGATGAGTTTCCGGCAGCCTGCCTTTAAAGCAATGGATGAGCCTCCAAACAAACAGTCGATTTACGCCTCCTCCTCCTCCTCCTCCTCAAAGAAGACCCGTTTCCAGCGATACGGCCAACAACAGCAGCAGCAGCAACAGCAGCAGATGACGATGAGGAGTGAAAGCGAGGAGCTGGTGGAGAGCATTCCCTACTTTCTCCCACTGTCAAATCTGGAGCATTCTAACAATCACAATCACAGCGGCATAGCTTCTCGAGATAAGTCCTCCAATGCACCGCCTCGAAACCGCCTCACCAAGCAGATGAGCCTAAATATCAGCCACAGCAACAGCAACAACAACAGCAGCAGCAGCAACAATCCCAATCGGTCGACCTACGTTTGAACTGTCTTTCTGAAGCAAAACCTCTTCTTTCCGATGATCTTTCTTTTGACCACTGCCAATATCTCCGCAAACATAGCTCATCCACCCCGACTCAGCACTACCACTACCACTACCACTTTTTCACTCACTCACTTGCTCACTGCAGACAAAAAAAGAAGGAAGATTAGGCTCTAATTATATTGATGGTGATGAGGATGATGAAATATTAATCAAGAGGAGGAGGAGGAGGAGGAGGTGAATGTAATGAGCAAACGTCGACGGCGACAGCGGAAAAACGGCAAAAACAGAAAAGTCATTACCATGTCGAGAAAAGCACCACCACCACATTCTCTGCACAGCTCTCTTCAATTATTAAGTGTTCTCTCTCTCTCCTCTTTTCCTCCTGCACCACATTAGTCACCTGGAGAGTTTCTGCTGGTGATTAGGTGAAAAGAGAGAGAGAGAAAAAACCAGAATACAAACACACAAACACACTGCACGCACAGCCTTACTTCTTTTTGTACACTACTCAAGCGTTGACCACACACACACACACTGAACACACCAACACTGGACAATACGGAGTGAGTTATAGCTCGGTTGTCGTCGACGGCGACGATGACCAACTGCTTCTAATACTGTTTATTACTACACTGTACTAAATAAAAAAACGTTATTTCTTCACATATAAAAAAAATCCCTGAAGATTCTAAATGTATGCAGAATGCAATTTTTTTTAGAATTTTCCTGTTCGTCCTTTAAAAGCAAAGTGCGAGTTTATTAGCCTGAAATCTGAATGCGTTACTCAGTTCTCTAATCTGCGGTGCTGTTTTCTGTTAATGTAATTTTTTAATTTGATAATTAGCAGTAATTTAGAGCAAAATCAAACACTAACTAGAAATTATCAAGATTTACAATTTTAAAGTCGCCGCCATCTTCGCTCTGCAGCATCTTCATAGAGCACACAGTAGTCACGTGACACATGTGTGTGCAGCGGCTGCCCTTTCTGGTGACGCCTGCCAAAGCAGCCGCAAAGCAGCAGCCAGTCGCCAGCTGGTCATGCGCAGGGCTCGTGCGTCCTGTCATTTGCCGTTCTTTCCTTCCCTCTCACACACTTCTTTTTCAGGTGTCTGTTTTGCCCTTGTCAGAGAAGAGCCGCCGTCGCCGTAGCAGCTGCAGCAGCAGAAACAGAAGCCGCCGCCACTTTGCGTCCAGTCTTCAGACAGTCACCACAACAGTCATCCTCCTCCTCATCCTCATCGTCACCCCTTTCACCCTCAACGCCACCAAACACCCTCCCAAAAGTCATGGCAGCCACTCCGAAGCAGCCCGTCTGTCTGATCGTCATCGACGGCTGGGGCGTCTCCGAGGAGGTGCACGGCAATGCGATTGCCAACGCGGAAACGCCCGTCATGGATGAGTTCGCGAAGCACGGCAGCCCCGAGGAGGGCCACTACCTGACGCTGGACGCCAGCGGCCTGGCGGTCGGCCTGCCCGCCGGCCTGATGGGCAACTCCGAGGTGGGCCACCTGAACATCGGCGCCGGGCGGGTCATCTACCAGGACATTGTGCGCATCAACCTCGACTGCGAGAGCAAGGTAGGGGGAGGAGTGGTGGTGGTGTTGTTGTTGTTGTTGTTGCGTCATGTGACACTGGCTTCTATTTTCTATTTCTAATTTCCATCTTCTATTGTTTTCACAGGCGATCCACAAGAACGCCAACTTTGTGGCCGCCTGCGAGCGCGCCAAGACCGTCTCCGGCGGCCGCCTGCAGCTGCTCGGCCTAGTGAGCGACGGCGGCGTCCACGCCCACATTGAGCACCTCTACTCGCTGCTGGAGGGCGCCAAGGTGAACGGCGTCCCGACCACCTACGTGCACTTCTTCTCCGACGGCCGCGACACCAGCCCCACCTCGGGGGCGGGCTTCGTGCAGGCAGTTCTGGACCGGTGCAAGGCCCTCGGCTACGGGTCGCTGGCCACCATCATGGGCCGCTACTACGCGATGGACCGCGACAAGCGCTGGGAGCGCATTCAGCTGGCCGTTGAAGGCCTGGTGGACGGCGTCGGCGAGAAGACCACCCCCGAGGAGGTGGTCGCCGTGGTGAAGAAGAACTACGCCAACAGTGAGTACAGCGAACAAAACAAAACAAAACAAAGCAGTTTCTAAATGGCAGCAAAATAACGTTGTTTATCCTTTTCACCAGACGTCACCGACGAGTTCCTCAAGCCGATCATCGTCAACTCGGAGGGACTGCTGCGCGACAATGACACGCTGGTCTTCATCGACTACCGCGCCGACCGCATGCGCCAGATCACCGAGACGATCGGCATCAAGACGCCCTTCGAGAAGGCGAACATGCCCAAGGGCCTGGAGCTCTTCACCATGACCGAGTACAAGAAGGAGTTCCCCTTTCGCCAGCTCTACCCGGCCACCGTCCCCAAGAACGTCCTCGCCGAGGTGGTCAGCGCCGCCGGCTGGCCGCAGTTCCACACCGCCGAGACGGAGAAGTACGCCCACGTCACCTTCTTCTTCAACGGCGGCCAGGAGAAGGCCTTCCCGGCGAGGAGCGCCAGCTGGTGTCCTCGCCCAAGGTCGCCACCTACGACCTCCAGCCGGAGATGAGCTGCGCCGGGGTGGGCGAGGCGGTGGCCGCCGCCGTCGCCACCAAGAAGTACCCCTTTGTCATGTGCAACTTCGCCCCGCCCGACATGGTCGGCCACACCGGCAAGTACGAGCCGGCGGTGAAGGCCTGCGCCGCCACCGACCGCGCCATCGGCGTCATCAAGGCCGCCTGCGAGGCGGCCGGCTACGCCCTGCTCATCACCGCCGACCACGGCAACGCGGAGAAGATGTACGACGACAAGGGCGGCCCGCTGACCTCGCACACCACCAACCGGGTGCCCTTTGTGCTGCACAACACCACCCGCCAGTTTGCCATCCCGCCCGACCACAATGCCGCCCTCTGCGACGTGGCGCCGACGGTGCTCGACCTGCTCGGACTGGCCATTCCCGCCGCCGACATGACCGGCAAGTCGCTGCTTAAGAAGTAGGTGGTAGTGTGTGGTCTTCAGGTGGTGGTGGTAGTCGAGATCACAACAACCACAAACAACTCCCCACACTCTGTCCAGTCAACTGAAAAGTCAACAAATCGGCAAATGTTGTTTGCAATTGTCTTTCCTCTCTTGATGTATTCTCGTAATCTCTCTCTCTTCTTATCTTCTTATCTTATCTTCTCCTTAGACTGTCTTTTCCGGTTTGATGTGTGTCCGTGTATTTCATTTTATTAAAGCGATCCAGGAATCCTTTTTCTCGGGTTTTTCTGAATTTTCTGTGGACGGGCAATGAACTCATTTCCACTCAGGTGGGTAGCCTTGGTGGCTGGGTGTCAATAGCGGCCGCCAGAATGTTTAGCTCAGCTTTCACAGCAGCAGCACTTCAGTCAGTCAGTCAGTGTGAATCGCTTCTCTCGTCTTTTAGAATCGCCGGCGAATTTGTTTGTTTTGTTTTTTGAATTTGATTCTGTCATCGCTTTTTACCCGATTCTCTGATTCTGTTGTCTCCTCCTTCCCCTCCAGAGAGAATGGACCTCTTCTCGACGCCCATGTCGGTGGACGATGTGCCGTCGGGCAATGGGCAATCTGCTGCTGGTTCTGCGATCGGATCTGGCGGCAACTCGGCCGCCCCTCCGATGGACCTCTTCTTGCAGAGCTCTGATGAGCACTCCGTCACCTCGACGCCGATGGATCTCTTCGCCACCTCCTCTTCTTCCTCCTCCTCCACCTCCTTACCGGTTCCTTCACTGTTGGACGAGTTCAAAACTACCATTGCCAGCAGCAGCAGCAGCAGCAGCAACATCAACAACAGTACTTCCAACACTACTGCTACTAATGGCGGCAACAGCATCGCCATCAACACTACCTCATCCTCCATCAACACCTCCTTGTCTTCCTCTTCTTCCTCCTCCCTGTCCTCGATGCAGCCCCAGACTAGCGCCTCTGAGCACCACCAGTCGCCGATGATGACGTCGCCAATGTCGTCGGCGATCTTCGCGAAAAAAGTCCTCCCGGTGACGCCAGTTCGCGGTGGTGGCGGCGGCGGCGGCGGCAACAACAGCTTCCACCACAACACACCTCCTCAGCAGCAGCATCAGCAACAGCCGCTGCATTACCAACAACAACAACAATCACAACCACAACAGCTTCTTCTTCAGACGACGATGACGACGCCCGCCAGCAAGGCAGACAGTCAGTCGGCGTTCATCTCGCAGCTGGAGGCGACGATACAGTTCCTCAAGAAGAACAACCTCCTCGCGACGGAGGAGATTCTGCGCAAGGAGACGGCCAACTTCATGAACGACGACGATCTGAAGATCATGCGCGAGGTGAACCAGAAGAAGGTCTACTACGGCCTCTTCAAGGAGCCCGACTTCAAGATGGACATGTTCGACCTGGACCTCGACCTGGACAGCAACTCCAATCAGACCAGCTTCGGCGGCGGCGCTGACGGGACTGCCGGTGACGGGACTGCCGGTGGTGGCGGCGGCGGCGGCGGCTCCTCCTCACTGAGCAATAGCAAGAAGAAGAAGTCGAAGAAGGAGACGAACAAGTCGAAGAAGGCGCGCAATGATCCGAATGCACCGGCGCTGACGCGCATTCCGCTGCCGGAGCTGCGCGACGCCGAGCAATTTGAGAAGATGCGCGCCCGGAAGGAGGCAATGAAGGCCGCCAAGATTGGTATGCTTTTGCTTTTGATGATCAACAGTTCTTTACAGAGTTCTATAATGTCGTAATCATTTACCCTTCCACCAGGTCCCGACGCGCTGCCCTCCATCTGCCTGTACACCATTCTCAATGTGTACGCCAACGCGGAGACCAGCGCCGTCTGCGCGGAGATCTCCGACGACTCGGCGCTGCTCGCCATCGGCCTCTCCGACTCGCAGATTCGCCTCTTCTCGCTGTCGAAGAACAGCCGCCTGCGGGCGCTCAAGTCCGCCGCCGACCTGGAGGACCTGGACAAGGAGGCGGATGACGTCTTCCTCAAGATGATGGACAACCAGTACGCGGACAGCCGAGTGCTGACCGGCCACAGCGGCCCCGTCTACGGCCTCAGCTTCAGCCCCTGCAAGGACCTGCTGCTCTCCTGTTCGGAGGACACCACCAGTGAGTGTGATTGAGAGCAAAGTCACTGAACGATTCTAGGCATACTCTCTCTCTCTCTCTTTCTTTTCTTCTTCGTCTCTCACCTCACACAGTCCGCCTGTGGAGCCTGCTGACGTGGACGAACGTGGTGGTGTACAAGGGCCACTGCTACCCGGTGTGGGGCGTCAAGTTCAGCCCGCACGGCTACTACTTCGCCTCCTGCTCGCACGACCAGACCGCCCGCCTCTGGGCCACCGACAACTACAGTCCGCTGCGCTACTTTGCCGGCCACTACGCGGACGTCGATGTAAGTGGAGTGAAGTGAGGTGGAGTGAAGTGAGGTGATTTGTATTTTCTTTTCAACTAACTTATCTCTTTCCCGTTTTTTTCAGTGCATTCAGTTCCACCCGAACTCCAACTACGTGGCCACCGGCTCCACCGACCGCTCCGTGCGCATGTGGGACTGCCTGAACGGCCAGTGCGTCCGCTACATGACCGGCCACAAGGGCAGCATCAGCGCGCTGGCCTTTGAGAACTCGGGCCGCTTCCTCGCCTCAGCGGGCGCCGACAAGCGCATCCTCATCTGGGACATTGCCTCGGGCCACCTGGTGGCCGACCTCTTTGGCGGCCACCACCACACCATCTACACGCTGTCCTTCAACCGCGGGCCGGAGGCGATCATGCTCGCCTCCGGGGGACTGGACAATCGGGTCATCCTCTGGGACATTCAGCGGCTCTTTGAGGACATCAACTTTGAGGAGCTGACGCCGACGTCGACGCCCAATATCAAGTGAGTAGTGTCTGGTTGGAACCTGTTGTTTCTGCTTGGTTTGTTAGGTGCTAACCTGGAATTTGCTTTATCAGAGCGAAACACGAGGCGTACATGCTGGCCGCCTACCCCACCAAGTCGACGCACATTCTCCTCAATCACTTTACCCGGCGGAACTTGCTCATCTCGGTGGGCTCCTTTGAGCAGCAGTGAGGCTGCGTTGCTGCTGCTAAATTATTGAAAATGGTCTGTTCATTCCCTCTTCATCTCCTCATCATCACCACCCTCACCACTATCATCGCCATTATTATCTTCACCACCACCATCACCTCAATCTACCCCATAATCACACACACCATTTTTTTATTGATGAATATTAATGCTCTGAAAACTAGAGAGGAGAACTACGCTCTGGAGACCGGCCAAACTTTTCTCTCTGAGCACACAGACAGCACAGACGGCACAGACGACGACCACCACAAGGACAAGGACTGCCACTGTGTGCAAAACTGTAAAAAGTACTAATACAGACCGTGACCGTGCTGTTGTAGACCGTGACCGACCGGCTAAGTGCAGGGAGAGAGAGAGAGAGAGTATCACATTGGCCGGTACAGAAGAGTATCAACTTGTGGAACTGTTGTGGTGGTGATACGTTCATTACACTTTTCGTCATGCCTCAATTGACTGATTGATTGTGGCGGCAGAGGCAGCAGCAGCAGCAGCCGTGGGAACAGCAACAACCCCGTCGATTGATTTCATGCTTCCATCACCGCCGCCGCACACCACCGAGATCTTCTCATTCAGCTTGCTTGAATCCTCCTCCTCCTCCTCTTTCCTACTAAACGTCGCTTCATTGCTGCTGCTGCTGCTGCTGCTGCGTTTTTGAGCTAGAAAGGCGGCCAGAGCGGCGGTGGCGGCACTCAGGCAGAAGATGGTGGAGATGGCCACTGCTGAAGAAGTCGTTGAAGAGGAAGAGGGAGAGGAGGAGGATACCACCGGAACGGCAGATGAAGAGCCGAGATTGGATTCAGTTTGATCTTCTTGTATGCTAATGTTTTTTCTCCCTTTTCATCACCACTTCCTTCAGCTATCATTCGCGAGTCTCGCAGACTGGCCGCCCCATCTAAAGACTGTTTGGCGGCGGTGTTGTTTGAGGAGGAGGAGGAGTGCCGCTTCTTGAGCTTCTTCTCCGCCTTTGTTGTTTTGAGCAGCTCCAGCCTGAAGGGCAGCCGCCTCTCGCGCAGCCGGTCAATGAAGACCTTCCGCAGGAGGTGGCTGGGCACCGAGGCGGAGGCGGTCAGCGAGTAGAGCTGCGGCGTGAAGGTGCACAGCACCAGGTAGCGGCGGGAGTTGTGCGTCAGAATGTCGCGATTCTCGTGGACGATCACCATCGTCTCGATGCGGGTTTTGTTCTGCAAAAGGTGAAGATGAAACAATGTTAAAAAGATGAGGTTTTAAAGAGAGATCATCCTTTCACGATGCTTACGATGATCTTGCTGCCGCAGAGCTGGTGGTCGATGGCCAGCGTGTAAGTGGCCTGGCTGCTGCTGCGGTTGCCGAAGCGGGCGCAGCGGGCGGCGTCTTCTTCACCAGCGCCCTCCACGGAGATCTTCCCGCCAAAGTAGGGGCCGGTGTGCACCTCAATGACGCTGCTGTTGGCCAGACAGCGGGAGGTCTTCGCGGAGACTGGTTAGGGAGAAGGGGAAATAGAAGGAGGTGATTGGAAAAGAAGTTCACGATTTTCTAAAAGCTTTCATTTCACTTACAGCTCTTGGTTTGCACGAAGACCTCGGCGCCTCTTCGAGATCCTAACGGAACATCATCAGCTCTCACCCCGACGCTGTACTTGGTGAGCATGCGAAGGTTGGCCAGCGTCACCTCGAGGTCGAGTCGCTGGAAGGCCCGGTGCTCCTCCCGTTCCCGGTCCGGCGCCACTACCGAATGGGCGAGAGGACGACGGCGTCGTCGCTTTCGCCCGAGGCCAGAGATCGAAACTGTTTGAATTCGTTTGGCGGTGGCTGCTGCTGCTCAACAGGTAGTCGCTGCTCTTTGCAGCGCTTCTTCGACTGCCACTGCGCCAGCTCGCAGTATCTGAAGGAACATTTTTTTGAAGAAATTGATAAGGTTTTTGGTGTGGTATTCTATTTACCTGATGATAAAGTAGAGAGGTCGGCTTTCCTTTTCGAATTCATCGGTTCTTCGAGCAGTCAGGTACTGCCACCGAAGGCGCACTGCCCGGTAGTCGGGCTCGGCGACCAGCTGCTGAATGGCGTCAGCTGCACAGACAAAAAACTTTAATAGCAAAAAATTCTAAAACTCAAGCTCTTACCTTCGCCGTTTTCCGATGACGAGGAGCTGGGCGCCTCGTTGGGGCCAGAGAACTGGCTAAGGACCTGAGTAGCACATATGAGAAGTAGAACTGCTTTGAGGAAGAGAAGATCATCGGGAAAGAACAAGAACATTGTGATGGGGAAATGAGTGACGGGTAATGAGTGGCGGTGGTGGTGGTGGTGTGGTCGAGTGTCGAGTGACATCAGTCTGAATGCTCTCCTTCTCTCCTCTCTCTCTCACACTTTGAGGTGGTCTGCAGACAAAGTGGTCTTGTCCTTCCTTTCTTCTCTTCTGTTACCCCCCATCAGCAGCAGCAGCAGCAGCAGCGGTAGCAGTGGAAACCCGTTGTCGTCATCTCACTCACTTACTCAATGTCAGTGTCATTCACCAGTGATGACCGCCTCACTGAGGGCTGAAAGGCAGAAGCGAGAGAGAACTGATGGGCGCTCTCCTTTTTTCTCTCTCTCTCTCTCCTGATTCATTATCTTCATCATCATCATCATCATCATCATCATCATCATCTTGGTCGTCTGCAGACATTCGACACTGGTGGTGGCGGCAGTGGTGGTGGTGGTGGTCATCTGACACTTGCCGGACAAAGGAGACTACTTCTTCATCATCGTCGTCCACAGAAGTCATTGATGAGTAGAGCATGTCATTAGGCGGACTACCAAAGCATTAACCCTTTGCTGCTTGAAGTGGAAGTTGAAGACGACCCAGGGTGCATTGCGGCACTGCGGCAGGTCTACTTGTCTGACTGTCTGTCTGACTAATGACGGGGAGATGACATGATAATAGGCGATCTCAGTGCCATTTTTTCATCCCGGAGACGAAGAAGGAGAAGAAGAAGCAGAACTTTGTCGAGCACTGTTCGGTTCCGTAACGCTGTCTCCTGATGCCGTCTTCTGCGCCACTTCAGTGGCTTGTTCTGGCAAATTGCCCTACGATAGCGATTAATTTGGCAAACTGGTAATCTACTCAAGGGTTGAGATTTTGTCGAAAAAAATTTGGATGTAAAATCATAGAAAAATGAGCCTTCATTCAAAAGTGGTGCACCTGCGCGCAGGCAAATAACATTACTGAGAGGAGGAGGAGGAGGAGGAGCGAATTGGCGATAGCTCAGAGTGTGCTGAAAGCGGGTGTAATGCGCCTGTGTTTCTGTCTGTTTTGCCAGCTGTAAACAAAACAGCTGATCTGTCACACAGAGAGAGCCGCTCAATTTGATTTCGGTTTTCGGCTTTCGGAAGCGGTCCATTTGAAGCCAAAGTCAGTGCTGATGATCAGAGAACACTCAAGATTTACATGAGCACCTCTTTTCCGTCTTTCAGTGTCAACTAAACATCAACTTTTTCTCTTGTCGATCACCGGTCGACTGTTTTAGCTGATGAGAAGTGATCATCATGTCGCTCTCAGAGTACTCGGAGGTAATTTTGGGCAACGAATGATGATGAGATGACTGTTGTAGCTTCATTTGTAGCTTTCAATTGTTTCTGTTTATCAACTAACCTGTGTTCTGTTGTTATAAACTCTTTTTCGTTTCCAGTTTGACTCCAACTTCTTCATTCCTGACATTAGCGTCACCGAAACAACGCCTCTCACGCTAGAGGAGATACTGAATCAGGTAGGCTTCTCTTTGCCACTACTTGAAGCTTGATTGCATCCATTCTAAGCGTTCCTTTTAACGTCCCACGTAATCAGAATGAAGAGCCACTGGAGAACCTGATCGACGAACAGGAGCTGTCCTCGCTGCTGGAGCTCTCCTCGGCGGAGGTCGACTTTGACCTGTCCTTCCTCGCGGAGACCGCCACCAGCTGCTCCACCAGTCTGAACATCCGCCCCATCGGCCACATCCGATCGCAGATCACCCTCTCCAAGGGGGAGCGCGTCAACTCGGGCAATCCCAGCGCCCTCACCTCCTCCAAGAGCTTCATCGTCGTGGGCACCTTCTACGGGCACATTCTAGTCTTTGGTGGGTTGTTTACATCCTTGTTTAATCGGTGTTTAAATCATTTTTTAATCTTTTCCAAAACCTTCACCATTTTCACCATTTTCACCCTCAGATTCAAGCGACAAGCTAAAGTGGTTCTGCAAGCAGGAGTTCGAATTTGGCTCCATCTCTGCGCTGACCATAAACGGCGACGAGCAGCGGCTGCTGGTCGGCGGCAGCAAGGGCGTCGTCTCGCTGTGGAACCTGGCCAATGGCGAGATGATTCGCCTGGTGGAGAATCTGCACGCGCCCTTCACTTCGATCATCAATCTCAAGGTACACTCCTCTTTTTTGTTCGCATTTAAAAAACATCTGTTCTAACCAGTTTTTTTTCAATTGCTCGCAGTACCTCTCCGACTCGAACTACGCCATCCTCAGCGACACCAGCGGCTCGGTCTTTGTGCTGGACGTTCGCAAGAAGGACTTTGACTCGAGCTGCATCTTCACTGGAAGGTAGTGTTTCGGGCTTTTGTTCTTATTGAAGCGCAAACACTTACAATGAAACTCTTTTCAAGTCGAGGCGAGGTGCTCTCCATGCAGCCGCTGATAGTGGATGAAGCACCTGCAGAAGCACGGAAGTGGTGCTGTGACCTCCGCCGACTTTGGCGGCATCGAGAATCTCTGCATCGTGGCGATGGCCACCGTCTCCAAGGTCATCGTCATCTCCGTCCGGCCGACGCTCTTTGTCCACTTTACATTTCTGCTGAAGGTAAAAAGAAAGAAAGAACGAATCAATGAAGATCTTTATGAGCTAAAGCTTTACTTTACTCTACTCTGCTATAGGCCAGTCCCGAGTTTCTCCCCCTGCTCAGCTGGAACTTCTCCTTTCGGCACAAGAACAAGCACATTCCACTGCTCACCTTTGGTCGGCAGGATCAGATTTTCATTCACAAAGTACGTTCTCACCCACTTCTTGTACTTTGACTTTACTTACCTTGTTTCTTCCTCTCTCAGATGGACTCCGACTTTGAAGACGCATCAACTTTGTGCCGCTCTTTCAGTTCAAGTCCAGCAGTTACCACCTGCAGAACCTCTTCTGGCTCTCCCCGGAGACCCTCCTCCTGGTGGACACCACCGAGAAGGTCCACCTGATTGACTTTCTCAGCCAGGAGGAGGTGGAGACGGTGGACCTCAGTCCGGTGGAGCTAGTGTACGAGAGCGCCAACTACAAGTCGCTGGTCAATGGCGGCTACGTGAGCAAGGCGATGGAGGTGGCGGGGGAGCACGCCTGCGGCAACTCCTTCAGTCTTAGTAGCAGCATCAGGTCGGCGGCTCTTCATCCTCGGCCTGAGCGGCGTCTTTGAGGCCAGCCTGCGCAGCTGGCAGGAGCGGGTGGAGCACCTGCTGGCGGAGGGCCATTCCCATGCGGCGCTGGCGCTGCTCCACTCGAGGCTTGCCCAGCTGAAGGAGGCGAGGAGCGGTGGGCTGGACTCGACCCGGGAGGAGCTCGCCCAGCTGGAGGAGTGCCTCCAGCGGATGGACGACGCGCTGACCGCCTTCACGGACTTTCTCTTCGAAGAGCGCCGCCTGCTGGCCGCCTGTCGAAGCGAGCACCAGCTGCGCCAGGTCCTCTCCGCCCTCCTCCAGTACGTCGTCTGCCTGCCCGCCGCCCGCCGCTACGAGCGCCTCTTTGCGCTCTACGACTCGCGCCTCGCCGCCTCTCCCACATCATCGGGCGGAAATGACCTGGCGCGGACCACCTTCCTCGAGTGCCTGGAGGCGTACGTCTTCAGCGGCGACCTGTCCGACCTTAGCCCCCTGCTGGTGAAGGAGCTGGTCGCCTACTACGTGCAGCGGCGGTGGTACTCGCTGCTCGACTCGCTCCTCGTCCACTTCTCCATCGCCTCCCTCGACATTGACTACATCGTGAAGATTGCCCTCGAGTACTGCCTCTACGACGCCTACATCTACATTCACAGTGTCGCCTTCCGGGATTTTATTACGCCCTTTGATCGGCTGCTGGAGGTGCTCCACGGGCTGATTGGAGGTGGAGGAGGAGGAGGAGGAGGAGGAGGAGGGAGTAGTAGAAATGGAAGTCCGGAGAACAAGGCTGTAGCTCAGCAGCACCAGCAGCAGGACATTCTGCTGGGGAACAAGCTGCTGGTCTATCTCAACTGCATGCTCACCTGCGCCTACTACCCGGCCAGCCGGGGCAGCCGCCTGTCGCCCAGCGAGGAGTTCGAGCACCTGGAGAAGGTCTACGGGCGGATACTGGCCAACGGGACCAGCGGCCGCGAGGTGAACGTCATGAACGTCCTCTTCAAGTACGACTGCACCGAGTTTCTCAACGTCATTCTCATTGCCTTTGAGTACCTGGATCAGAACCACTCGGACCTGTAAGTGACCTGCTGATCTTTGAAGTTTGGGTTCATTTTTTGACAATTTTTTGTTTGCAGTATGAAGTGGAAGCAGACCTTTATCGACTTTTTCCTCCTGAAGATTGTCGAGGATGAGACGCAGCAGTTCAACACTGACCAGCAGAATGCCTTCTTCATCTTTCTTGCCCGCTGTCTGATCAACAGCGACTCCATCTCCATAACGAAGAAGAACTTTATCAAGGTAAGGTGGCTGCAAGAAAATGTGTTGGTACACCATTCTGATTTCATTTGCTTTCATTTCCACACAGATGATCCACTCGCTCTTCTCGAAGAAGGAGAGCAAGCGCTTTGAGGAGCGGCAGCAGATTCTGATTCAGATTCTCAGCGAACGGAAGTTTAAGCACCTCTACCAGCAGTCGCTCTTTCTGGAAAGTGCCGAGAAGAGTCAGATGTAAGTGAATGCTATAAAAGAGGTTTAGAAAAAGGATCTAATTCTTACATTCACTGCAGGTACAAAATCTGCGAGTACATTCACCGCCAGAACCAGGACTGGGTGGCACTCTTCTTCATCTACATGAAAGATCCGAGCAAGGAGGTAAGAAGAGGAGGGAAAAAATAGAGATTAGTACAGCTTTTACTAAACTTCATCATCTTTCCTTTCCTTTCCTTTTCCAGCCCGAAGTCTTCGAGTACGTGCACACGCTGCTCTCGCAGAACGACCTGCTGAAGACGGCGGCGGAGAAGGCCCGCTTCCTCGAGGAGGTGGTGGCCGCCCACTACCTGGCGCTGGTGAAGAAGGACGTGCAGAAGGCGGTCAATCTCTTCATCGCCTACTTTGACACGCAGTCAGAGGCGGTCTTTGAGCGGCTGACCGGGCAGCTGGCGCCCGAGCCCGAGTGGCTGTTTCGCTTTCTCAAGCTGACGCTCTTTGAGGGCCGGCTCAACTACTCAAAGTCGCAGCTGGCCAATGGAAGTACTGAAAATCTTGGAATCAGCAACAGCAGCAACAACAGCAGCAGCAGCGAGTCTCACCGGAAGCTCTTCAAGCTGTGCACCAATGGGACGCTCCAGGAGCGGTACCTGGAGCTGGCCGCCCAGCTGGAGCCGGCCACCATTCTGGCGGTGCTGGACGTCCTCTCCGAGGTGGCCGACTCGGCGGCGCTGCGCATCTGCCGCGCCGCCGGCGTCAAGGAGGGCGAGGCGTACGTGTACGAGCGGCTGAAGCAGTACCCCGCCGCCTTTAACCTGCTGCTGGAGGACTTTAAGGGCACCGTCAACGAGTCGATTCAGTACACCTTTAATCACCTGAACAGTGGCAGTGGCGGTGGAAGCGGAAGCGGCAAAAAGTCTAGTCAGAAGAGTGCCACTGAATCAGGCAGTAATCCGGCTCTGCCGAGCTTCGCCGCCATTGACGGCAAGTTCACCCGACTGCTGGACTTTTGCAAGCGCGCCTTCGGCCGCCACTCCTCGGGAGCCAAAAACGAGGCCTTCTGCCTCGCCACGCTGGAGTTTCTCATTCCACACGAAGACGGCGCTGAATGGCATCTTCAAGATGAGGGACGACGAGGTGGACGACGAGGTGGACGGTGAAGGAGAAAGGGGCAAAATTCTTCCCGAGTACCTGCACCTGCTCGCTGAGCCCTCGAGGCGGCCGCAGATTGAGGCGCTGATCGGCCACTACAACCACCGCTTTCGCCTCCTCTTTGAGAAGCTGGTCAGCGTCATGCTGCTGCACTTTAGCCTCCTCGACCTCTTTGACTTTATCGTGAAGAAGGTGCTGGTGGGCGGTGGTACTAGCCATGGCGGAGGTGGCGGCGAGAACCTGTACGACGTCCGGGAGATGCTGCTGGTCATCCTGGAGAACTACCACTACGAGAAGTCGCTGCTGGAGCTGGTGAACAGCATGCTGGGCGGGGAGCACCACCAGCTGACCAGCCGCTTCCAGGCGGCCAATGTCCGCTCGAGGAACGTCCGCCAGGCGCACTGTGGCCTCTGCCTCGCCCACCACCGCCACCACCGCCACCTCTCTCACCTCTCCGAGCAACATTGTCCTCTTCAGCTGTACGCACCTCTTTCACGAGCACTGCTTTGAGGCGAAGATAAATAGAGGAGAGGAAACGTGAAGGTCAGCAGCAGCAGCAGCAGCAGCACCTCTGTCCCCTCTGCAATAGTCACTTGATGAGGGAAAAAGGTGTGGTGGTGGTGGTGGTGGTAAGGAAGAAGAACATGAAGAGGGCGAAGAGGATGAGGAGGGTGATCAGTCGAGGGGAGCTGCTGTCAATGGAAAGCAGCAGCAGCAGCAGCAGAAGTCGCAGCAGACGCTGGTGCTCAATGAGACGCAGTTCCGGGCGCTGAACTACTTTCACCACGGAAGACTGGGTCCTGGTCGAGCAGGAGGTCGAAGAAGTCGCCGGCAGTAGAGGGGGGGGGATCAAATCTGTCAAAGTGTGCCTTTTCTTAACCTTGATCGCCTGACGAGCACACTCTTGAACTGTTTTTTTATTTATTTTATACACATTGATTATTAAAATTTTTATTTATTGTTCGTAGTAGAATTCCAGGGCTGGGAATGTTGTGTCCACCATTTAAAGTTCAACTACAAACAACAAGAGGAGTTTATAATTATTCATAGTCACACCTGTGCTTGATTTTTCCGATGCTGGTGACTGCTGGTCACGCTCTATGCGGATTGGGCGGCGTTTTTGTATTTTGCGCGTTTTCTCCTGTTGACAACAACAAATCTGTGCTTCTGTCTTTTCGTGTGCTTCAAATCGCCAAAGACGCCGGTTTCAAGACATTTTTTTGGTGGTGATTCCAAGAACAACAAAGCCAGTACCACCATGGTCCAAACTGATGGTGGTAGCAACAACAGCGGTGGCATTCACTGGTAACTGACTGTCACTGGGAGAAAGTTCACGCTGACTGACAATGTTTTTATTTGCCAGGATTGAAAAGTACCGCCCGAAGACGCTCGATGATCTCGTCTCACATAAGGATATCATCACGACGAGTAAGTTGATGATCTGTTACCTGGTGATAGCTGAATCTAAAATCTTAAATAAAATTAATTTAGTTGAGAAGTTCATCAATGAAGATCGCATGCCACATCTGCTGCTGTACGGGCCGCCGGGCACCGGCAAGACGTCCACCATCTTGGCCTGTGCGCGCAAGATCTTCAACGAAAAGGAGATGCCCTCGATGGTGCTGGAGGTAATCCTCCAAACAAGATGTTGTGTTCACTTTTCTGCCACTTACCACTTTTCTATAAAACTCCTCAGCTAAACGCCTCTGACGACCGAGGCATTGGCATCGTCCGCGGCCCCATCCAGGCCTTTGCCTCCACGAAGGTGCTCTTCACGCGGAAGGCCTACAAGTTGATCATCCTCGATGAGGCCGACGCGATGACACACGACGCCCAGAATGCCCTTCGACGAAGTACGTGCTGGTTTCGGTTTCTTAGTCTGTGTGTGTCACAGTAGTCTCTAATTCCACTTTTATCCGTCTACTTTCTCTCTCACCCATGGCAGTCATCGAGAAGTACACCATGAACGTCCGCTTCTGCTTCATCTGCAACTACATCAACAAGATCATCC
Organism: Tyrophagus putrescentiae; assembly: GCA_024499935.1. Taxonomy (NCBI): domain Eukaryota; kingdom Metazoa; phylum Arthropoda; class Arachnida; order Sarcoptiformes; family Acaridae; genus Tyrophagus; species Tyrophagus putrescentiae. The sequence goes on from JAMZRA010000003.1 coordinate 11,617,129, forward strand.
CGGCGATTCAGTCGCGCTGCACCAAGTTTCGCTTTGCCCCGCTGAAGTCGACGCAGATTGAGTCGCGCCTCGATTACATCATCAGCACGGAGGCGGTGAACGCCACCCAGGACGGGAAGCAGGCGCTGATGGAGCTGGCGGAGGGCGACATGCGCAAGGTCCTCAACGTCCTCCAGAGCGTCTCCAGCGCCTTCAGCGTCGTCAACGAGGAGAATGTCTACCGGTGCTGCGGTGTGCCGCGCAAGGCCGACGTGGAGGCCATTCTCGGGTGGCTCCTGGCGGAGAGGTTCACCAGCACCTACCAACGTACGTGGCCATGAGGAGGAGGAGGAATTGCCCCAGTGTACAGCACATTTTTAACTGATGTTTTCCTTTTCCTTCTCTCCTCCTCACACAGACATTCTCGCACTGCAGCACGAGAAGGGCTACGCTCTGCAGGACATTATCACCCGGATCCAGGCGCAAGTCTTTGCCAGTAAGTGGGGGGAATTGAACGTTTTTTTCTAATTTTTCTAATTTCCAACTTCCAACTTCCCAGTTGAATTTCCCAAAGACGTGAAGGTGGCCATCCTCGAGAAGCTGGCGGACATTGAGATGCAGCTCTCTGGCGGCGGCTCGGAGAAGGTGCAGATGGCCGCACTGGTGGGCGCCTTTCAGTGCGCTCGTGATGTCCAGTGTAGTAGTAGTGATAGCAGCTGAAGTGAGCTGTTGTACAGCAGATTCTCTTCTCTGGATTTTACTTGTTTTTTATCTTCTCAGCAACTTAGTAAAGGTCTTTATCTGAACATTTCCCAAACTTAATAGCTGAACTCGGGTGTAAAAAACAAAAGCAAAATGAAGCAAAAAGTTCAAAGTTGAACATCTCGAGAATTACTATGGCAATTGAGGTTCTGTTTTTGCAAAAGATTGCTCCTCAACGTGTCCCCTACTTCTGCCACACCCAAAAAGACCAAAAAAGGGTAAAAAAGAAGTCATTTTGCTCCAGGACGGTCTCGATCCGTCGACCTTAAGATTATGAGACTTACGCGCTACCGACTGCGCCACTGAAGCTTTCTACTGAGAAGGGCCGCCCGGAGCGGCCTTAAGGGTAGGGTGCCTCTCGGAAGGGCTAAAAATAAACAGAACAGAACAGTGGCTCAACCAGATTCAGTGTGTTTGTGTCTCCTTTCCCTCCCTCTCTGTCTGTGCACACTGTTACCACTACCTTTTGGACTGCAGCCGCAGCAGCCCGTTCCAAGAGTGTTCCATCACCATCATCAGCATTACTGAGGGGCGACAGAGCTGTGTGAGCATGCGTTTGCTGCGGCGGCGGCGGCATCAAAGCAGCAAAGGCGAGGCTCTCTCTCTCATTGTGCTCGTCTGTCACAGCAGCAGCAGTAGTGAGCACTGTGCTCTGGTTTTCTTTCTTTCTGGTGGTGGTGGTGGTGGTGTTCTCCCTGCGCCTACTGTTTCACTCACTGACTGACTGACTGGCTCCACCAGAGACTGGTAAGGAGCGAGTGCCAGTGAGAAGAGTGTCCTTCGGCCGAGTGAGTACTGAGCCAGCCAATTGCAGCCTACACTGCAGTCGATGAATCGGAGGAGGATGTACGGCGGCTGACGTTCTGGTCGTGGTCGTCGTTCGTCGTCGGTGCACCACACTTCATCATCACCACCAGCAGTGCTTCCCCAGCAATAATAACTTTGGGGCATGGAATTCTCATCGATAGTGCCTCCTCCACCAACACTGCCTTACTACAGCAGCAGCATTCCCTGCATCCTCGAGCTTTCAGCCAACCGACGCCAACCGACGCCGCAGCCCTCGAGCAGGAGGTCATCAGTCTGTGAAGTGAGCAGCAGCTAATTTCTTCCCCCCCCTCCACTTTTCACTTTCTTTTCGTCTACCCTACCTTTCTTCTGTCTGATTCACACTCACACTAGTTTTCAGCTAAAACTGTGAAGGTGCACCAATACTAACAATGATGATTGCATTGCACTTGCACTTGTCCGCGCGCGAGCTTGTTTACACAGACACACACACTTTTATTAGCAGCTCTCCTTTCCCTTTCCCTTCCCTTTCCCTTCCTTCTAATTGCAGTCACTTAGCTACTGATGTCCCTTTTTACTATACCATCAAGGTAGTGTGTGTATGAGTCATCGAAAGACGATCATCAGCAGCAGCACTATCAGTTGATGGTTTGCTCAGTTTTCATTGACTGGGCAATGACACTCTGGTTGGGGTGCACTCTAGTGTACTAGTAGCAGCAGCAGCAGCAGCTGGGCATAACAGCGGCACCCAAACCCAAACTCAGCACAAAATTGTGGTGGTGATATATCTCTGCACGCTTGTTTGGCTTGTTTAGCTTGTTTCACTCTTCACAGCTAATTGCCTCTGCGGCTCTTTTCCCACACTGCCGCACTACATTTGCTGCTGTTTTGTTGTTTGTGTTTCCCTTCCGTGGCTAATTGGTGTTTGCCTCTCTCTCTTTCTCGTTTTTCATCACAGCTGCCAGAAACAGCAGAAGCAGACCACGCACTACCATGGATACTACTACTACTACTACAACTACTACAATTCAAAGGAGAAGGACATCATCGCCTGCTGCCATTGAAAAAATAGCCAGCCGAAGAAGTTTGAAGAAAAAGCTGGTCACCGTTTTAGGATATCACTTTCCACTGCTACTACTATTGTTCAGTGCCTTCAATCAGCTAGTGGAAACGGCGGCAGCAGCAGAAACACATTTGAAGCCAGAAGCTTGGGTAAGCAGTGATGATGATGATGATGATGGAGGGGGCGATGATCGGGGCAAGGAGGGAAGGGAAACCGGAGAAGGGGTGATGACTAACAGCTGCTGCTGCTGCAGTCGAAAAGTGGAAAAGGGAAATGACGATTTTTGTTGTGGGCTTTTGGCCCCACTTTCTCTCTCTCTCTCTCTCATCATCAGGATGATCGACAAAGCGGTGGTTGTAGAAAAAATGCTGCCGTAGTTCTTGGTAGTAAGCAATCATTGCGGTAGTGAGTGAGTGTGTGTACACTGTACACGTGTTCAGTTCAGCATTCGACTAATGACCAGCAGCAGCGGCAGCACAGCAGCAGACACTGAGCTTCCGCCGTGTTTGCTCACTCACTATTTGATTCCACTTTCATCGTCTGCCCTTTGCTTTTAATCGACCACCAAAGCGAACGACTTGAAGCTATTAGTGCAAATTAGTTCGTGTGTGTGTGTGTTTTTTTTTCTGGCCAACTTCAATCTTTCAGCTTCAGCTCAGCTCAGCTCAGCTCAGACCTCGACCAGCAAATGTCAACCTCGTCGCTAATGAGTTCTGCTGGACTGTGCGTGACCAGGAAGCCTTTGCCGAATCGGTCGACTTTTGGCCGCGGTGGCGTGCTTCGTAGTCTTTTTCCCATTTGTACCCTCTTTCATTTCTCTGTGATTCTGCTGCTTTCGTCTTTCGTCTTCTTCTCCTCGATCTTCTCACTGGTTCACTCTCAAAATGCTGGTGCCCGAGGACGGACGTCGTCCATCGGAGAGGGATTGGTACTGAAAAACTGTTTTTGTTGGGACGATTTTGTTTTCTCGATTTTGGGACTTTGTAGCTGACTTTTTTTTCAACTTTTCACTTCACTTTCTCCTTCTGCAGAGCTTCCTCGAAAGCTATGGCTACCTGCCGAAGACGGAGCGCAGCTCGGGCAATCTGCTCGGCGCCGAGGAGCTCACCCGAGCCATCAAGCTGATGCAGAAGTTCGCCGCCCTGCCGCAGACCGGCCAGCTGGACCGGCGGACGCTGGCGAAGATGACCGCCCCTCGCTGTGGCCTGCCGGACGTGATCAAGCCGGAGAAGATGGGCAATCGGACACAACGGGCAAAGCGATTCGTCCTCTACGGGCCCAAGTGGCAGCGGATGCCCATCACCTGGTGGTAAGTGCTCCTGCTCCTCCTCTGAATGATTGATTGAAATTCACCGGGGCTTTTCTGCTGTTTTGTGCTGCTGCTCTTTGATTGGGGCTTTGTTGTTGACTTTGTTTCCCCTCTTTCTTCTTCTCTTCTACTCTTCATCTTCTTCAAAGCAGACATCTTACTTGCTCAGTTGGGTTGTCGATGTACGCCATGTTGTCATGTTCCATCACAACCTCCTTGAGTGAGTGAGAAACTGTCTTTGCACTTCTTCGTCTTTATCATCATTCTTTTTACGCTGAGCTTTTTGTTTCTGTTTTGTTCTATTTGTGCGTTAGTTTGTTTGTATGCTGATAACTTCTTCTGCTCACTTCTTTTCCTTGCAAATAAATGCTGACATTTTAACTAACAATTTTCGTCTTCCCCTTCCCCCTCCTACTTCTTCTTGTGATTTCAGCCTGATTCCGCCCTCCAACAAAGAGCTCGAGGCGATGGCCTTTCGCGACTTTCCGCGAGCATTTGCCCTGTGGGCCACCGCCTCGCCTCGGCTTCGCTTCGAGGGCCAGGGCCTGTGTAGCAGTGAGCAGCAGCCCACGGGCGAACATTCGCATTGGCTTCTTCAGCGGCGCACACGGCACCTGTCAGAGTCCCAGTCTAGGTAAGAGGAGGAAGAAAGGACTAGAAGAAAGTTTGCATCAACATTCTGATAAACTTCCTATCTCATTCATTCATTCATTCATTCATTCACTATCTTGCAGCATTCGACGGCCCTGGAACCAAACTGGCGCACGCCTTCTCGCCGCCTAAAGGCGACGTGCACTTTGATGCGGCCGAAAACTGGATGGGCGGCGCCGAAGATGGCATCAGCCTGCTCTGGACGGCGCTGCACGAGTTTGGCCATGCTCTGGGCTTCGCCCACAACGCCATCGACCGGTCGATCATGTTTCCGTACTACCAGGACCACGGCGACATTGCCCACTTTGAGCTGCCCGAGGTGGACAAGGCGGGCGTGCGGAAGCTGTACGGTGAGTAAATAAAAAAGCTGCAACACTGCAACACTGCAACACTTTTTGGTTGCACCTTCCGACAACGAAAGCACAGGCTTTCACCACTGTGACTAATCAGCTGTCATTCTTATCAATCATTGATTTTCCGGGTTGACCAGGCAACGATCCGCAGCAGCAACCACCGGCGACGGAGGATGTGACGCCACCGCCGCCGCCGCCGATGAAAAGACCTGGCAACGGTGTGACGCCACAGAGTGAGAAAAAGGAGGAGGAGGAGGAGAAAGAGGAGATGCCCTGCAACATGAACATTGACGCCATTGCCTCCATTCGGGGGGAGATCTTCATCTTCAAGGGCAATGTAAGTGAAGGTGATTTTGCATTGACTATAGTTCCCAGAACTAACCAACACACTGTCCAATCTTTGTCCAGGTCTTCTGGTGGCTCAAATCCGCCGACCTAAGTCTGGTCCGGCGTGAACCGATCCGCATCGCCGAGTACTTTCACGGCTTCCCCGAGACGATAACAAAGGTGGACGCCGTCTACGAACGGCGCACCGACCAGCGGATTCTCTTCTTCGCCGGCCGCCAGTACTGGGTCTTCACCGCCAATCGCCTCCACCAGGGCCCCCTTCCGCTGACCACCCTCGGCCTGCCCTCCAATCTGGCCAGCGTGGACGCCGTCACCGACTGGGGCCACAATGGCCGGGCCTTTCTCTTCAGCGGCAGCATCTACTGGCGCCTGGACGAGGCGGAGGAGCGCGCTGAGCTGGACTACCCGCGCGACATGACCGTCTGGCGGGGCGTCCCGCTGCACCTGGACGGCGCCTTCACCTGGCAGTTCGACTCGGCGACGTACTTCTTCAAGGGCCGGCGGTACTGGCGCTTCGACAATGCCGCCATGCACACCGAGGCCGGCTATCCGAAGCGCATTGACGACTACTGGTTCAGGGAGTTTAGGTGCAGCAGCAGCAGCAGCAGCAGAAGGGGAAAGTCGGCTCAAGAGGATGAGGAATCGGTGGATAATTTGGAGTGGAGGAGGAGGCAGACTAGTGGAGCTGGGGGCTACTTTCTAGCAGTGTGGCCTTTAGTGCCATTGTGGCCACTTCTCGCACTGACTGTGATGTCCTGTGCAATTTCTATTTTTGTGTGTACTTAATATCTAGCAAGAGGGAGACAAACCTACTAAAAACTAACCAAAAGAGCTTATACTTAATATAATAATAAACTACACTAATAAACTGCACATATTTTTTCAATTGTTCTGCCATCTAAAATGTGTTCGTCAAACTTTGATGATATTGTTTCAAATTAATAAATGTTCCTGCCTAATTTCAGATTCTAAAAGTACTCGTTGAGAGGATTCCAAAAGTGAAAAAGTTTTTACTCTAGGACCACGGGAACATGGTCATTTTAATTTTAAAATAATTAAAAATAAATTGATAGTTCCGGTGTTGGCCGCTGCAAAATGTGAGGCGCCACCAGCGCAGTTTGAAAATCGTGAAAAATCGCCAAAAATCGCAAAAATCGTCTACGCTGGTGGCGCCTCAGATTTTGCAGCGGCCAAAATCGGAAACTATTAAATAAAATTTTAATTAATTTTAAAATTTAAATTTACTATGTTTCCGTGGTCCTAGAGAAAAAACTCTTTCGGATTTGGAGTCCTCTTGTCGAGTACTGTCAGAATCCGCAATAAAAAGGAGGTGTCAGATTTTTGGCTAAATCGGCAAAACCTGTAAGGCTATAGCCTTGTAAATTTTCCCCAAAGATTTGCCCACAAATTTTTATTGCAGATTCTTAAAGTACTCGGCGAGAAAACTCTTAATCTGAAAGAATTTTTGCTGTGGGGCCACGGAAACATAGTCAAAATAAATTTTAAAATTAATTAAAAATTAAAAAAATAGTTTCCGATGTTGGCCGCTGCAAAATGTGAGGCGCTACCAGCGCAGTCTGAAAATTGTGAAAAATCGCCAAAAATCGCAAAAATCGTTTACGCTGGTGGCGCCTCAGATTTTGCAGCCATGTTTCCGTTGTATTTGAGCAAAAATTCTTTCAGATTTAGAGTTTTCTCGTCGAGTACCTTCAGAATCAACAATAAAAATTTTTTGGTCAGATTTTCAAAAATCTGCAAGGCTATAGCCTTACAGGTTTTGCCGATTTGGTTAAAAATCTGACGCCCTCGTTTTTAATTATAATGCGTCAGTACAAAGATACTGACTGTGTTACAAGAAATAATAAAAAGTTATCAAGTTTTCCTAATGGCAATTATCTTTTATCAATAACAAAGATATTGCCTGATTAGTAAAAGTAAAAATTATATATTTACACCACACTGAATCGTGGAGCCTGGGACAACTAGCAAATAAATTGTAAATTGAATTGCCCAAAAAACTTGAAGAGGTCAGGCAGGAAGTGTGAGGACGGCTACTGTTTGCCAGCCGCCTTTAACTGGGCCTTCTTCTCCTTAATGGTGCGGGCAACGAAGACCGTGACCGGAGGTGAGGACTTCATCTTCAGCTTGCCGGTGGATGTTTTGGGCACCGGAGGGGCGGAGGATTGAGCACCACGACTAGCAACACCACGGCTAGCCACAGCAGCAGCACTTCCACGACTGCTGCTGGCCGGGCTCTGGGTGCTCTTGCCAGGGTGACCACCACCACTGCTCTTGCCCGGATCGGTGGTCTGGGGGCGAGGAGAGGAGTTGCCAGCGGCCTGCTTTCCACCGGTCGGGAAGCCATTGCCCTCCATCAGCGAGCTGATGATAATGCCCATGCTTTCGCGCGTCTTCGGGGCGCAGCAGTAGCCGCAGAGCAGACAGCAGGGCCAGCCGATGACGACGCCGTAGAAGAGGAGGGTCCAGTAGAGAGGGGGCAGGTTGGGCCATCGCAAGCCACCGCCACCAACTCGTCCACTGTTGTCGGCTGGTGTGTCATGGGTGGAGGGAGAGAGAAGGGGAAATGGATTAGAGATGATAGGAGAGGAAGTGAGTGCACACTTACTGCTGTTGGAGCTAGTTGAAACGGTCCAGGCCTCCTTGCTGCCGACCTTCGCCAGGTCCACCGACTGCCCATCAGTGAAGGCGCTGGCGTTGAAGACGTACACGCTGCTGGCGGTGTCAAAGAGGTAGGCGGTGGTGTTGCTCACGTAGCCAGAGACGAGGTTGGGGATGACGGAGCCCTTGCAGCCGTCTTTGATGACGATCTTCTTGTCATTGATGCAAAGCTTACTGGAATTTTTTTCAAAGCTGCAACTGTCTGAACTTGCAATATCTTTCCCATTGAAGTTTGAGTAGACCACCTTTTCACTTGAGCTAATAACATAGTAATGGAGAGGTTTGCTTGATGTCAGGTAAGTGCTTTCTTTTTTATAACAATCGCCAATTGATTGTGGATCAGTTATTTCAATCGGCAAGATTCCACCATCAGGCAGATTGACTGCACCAACACTGCTACTGCTCATCGTCATCAATTTGCTTCCAGATGAATCAGCACAGACAAAGATGACGTCAGCACTGCTGACACCACTAGGAATCTTCGATGGTGGATTGGTTATCTTAAAGATGCCGTCATTGCTCTCTTCCACCTGCACAGTGCACCCAGCAGCAACATCAGATTTGCCATTTGGACCACTGATGAAAAGAGTCATTTTTGAGCTGACAGGGCCGACAGCAAAGATTACGCGTTTTCCAGTTTTCAAGTCATTGACCACTGACTGTTGTAGAAAAGTGAGATAAGAAGTTAGTTTAGGATGTACAGTGAAATGAAAAGACATACGTTGGCGTCGACATTTGCATTATCTTTGAGAGTTTCACTGGTTTTCTCTTCAATCTTGTCAGACAAGGTAGTAGTGGACAGTGCGGAACACGACAGTAGCATCATTAGAAAAAACATTTTGCCAAGAAAAGCAGAAACAGATTGCATTTTGAAAAGTTGCATAAAAATAAGCTATCGTAGCTAAGCAAGAATGAGAACCAATGACTGTAATACGACCGGTTAAATAGCCTTTCACAGCCACTCAAAAAGTAAAATAGTTCTAAAAAACGTATACTCTTTCAAACAAAGAGTGATCTGCCAGTGACTTGCAAAAATTGCCTTGCTTTCAATGAAACCAAAAAAATCAGCAAAAATGGTCCAATAGAGGGCAACACCGACTTATGCAACGATATTGAAAATAAACAGAAAATGGCAGTCGTAAAAACAGGTCCAACAAATATTTTCAAACAAAAGTTTACTTTGTAAAAAATTAAAAATAAAAGTCATTTTGCAGTGCTCAACGGCCTGAAAGAGCAGTCGTTTTTCGAGAGGCACTCTTTTTTTGCAGTTTGGTCGAACTGCGACGACCACGAGCAACTGAGCCTTTGTCTTTTGAGATTTTGAGTTTAGAGCCTTTGATTTTAAAGCTTTTAACTTTTGAGCTTTTGCTGCTTTTTGAGCTCTTGCCTTTTAAACTTTTGCTGCCTTTTGAGCTTTTGCTGCCTTTTTTTCCTGATTTGCTAGTGGTGAAGGTCTTTTTACTTGCAGATCGACTGCTTTTGCTAATCGTGGACTTCTTTTTAGAGCCGATAGCCTTCTTAAAGTTTTTTTTGCTTTTGTTCTTTTTTCCACTGACTGCCTGCTTACCTTTCTTTGTACTGCTCTTTCTACTACCACCACGGAAAAAACAGCAGTAGATGAGAATGCAGAAAAAGATCAGCAGCAAAGCAAGAATGCCAAGCATCACAAATATAATGGCGGATTTGTCATTGGCACTGGTTGCTGAGACAAATAGTACAAAAATCATTAGGTTTTGCAAAAACAAGCTTGATTTAAAAAACTTACTTTTTACTTTGGGTTCCGGTTTTAGTTTTGACGACGGTCGCACACTGGTTGAACCCTTCCAGGCCTCCTTGCTGCTGACCTTCTTCAGATCGACTGACTCTTCACTGGTGAAAGCACTGGCGTCGAAGACGTATACAGTGTTGGCAGTGTCAAAGAGGTAAGCGGTAGAGCCGCTCACATAGCCAGAGACAAGATTAGGGATGGTCGATCCTTGGCAACCTTTTTTCACTTTTATCTTGTTTCCATTAGTGCATACTTTTTTTGCAGGTTTTCCAGGGTCGCAAATTTCTGAGCTTGTAATATTGTCTCCTAGAAAGTTTGCGTAGCGCACCTTTCCATTAGGACCAACAGGATAGTAATAGAGAGGTGTGTTTGATGGCAAGTAAATGTATTCACTGTAAAAACATGCGGGAATATGAAATATATTTAACGTAACAGCTCCACCGTCAGGCAGATTGACCGCTTCAACTTTGCTACTGCTCATTTTTACTAATTTGCTGCCACTAGGTGAATCAAGACAGACAAAGATGGCGTCAGCGCTGGAGACACCATTTGGCATTTTGGATGGTGGATTGGTTATCTTGAAGATGCCATTGTTGTTCTCTTCCACCTGCACAGTGCACCCACTAGCGACGTCAGTTTTGCCACCAGGACCACTGATAAAGAGGGTTATTTTTGAGTTGACAGGGCCCACAGCAAAAACGACACGTTTTCCATTTTGCAAGTCGCTAACTATAGACTAATTCGTGTAAGATGTTAGCTTGAAAGATGGACAGTGAAGTGAAAAAACATACATTAGCGTCGACGTTTGCATTATCTTTGAGAGTACCGTTTGCTTTCTCTTCAATTTTATCAGATAAAGTAGTAGTGCACAGTGCAACAAACAAAAATAGCATCATTAAAAGGTAAACATTACCAGGAAAAACAAAAATAGATTGCATTTTGAGAAATTTTTTGAATGTAAACATTTACAGTTAAACATGAATGAAAACCAATTGTTGTATTCTAACTGGTTACTTAGCATTTCACAACAATTCAAGAAATGAGATTTTTAAAAAACAAAAATCATTTTCAAACAAAAGTTTCCTTTATAAAAAATGAAAAATAAAAGTCATTTTTTAGTGCTGAAACGGCCTGAAAAAACAGACGTTTTTCGAGAAACACTCTTTTTTGACAGTTTGGTCGAACTGCGACGACCACGGGCAACTGAGCCTTTTCTTTTTGAGATTTTAACTTTTGAACTTTTGACTTTTGAGTTTTTGCTGCTTTTTGAGCTTTTGCCTTTTAAACTTTTGCTGCCTTTTGAGCTTTTGCTGCCTTTCTTTTTTGAGCTGCCAACGGAGAAGGTCTTTTTACTTGCAGATCGACTGTTTTTGCTTATGTTGGACTTCTTTTTGGAGCCGACAGTCTTTTTGGAGCTTTTTTTGCTTTTGTTCTTTTTTCCACTAACTGCTTGCTTACCTTTCTTCTTACTGCTCTTTTTGCCACCGCCACGGAAAAAACAACAGTAGACGAGAATGCAAAGGAATATCAGCAACAGAGCGAGAATGCCAAGCATCACAAATATAATGATGGATTTGTCATTGGCACTGGTTGCTGAGACAAGTAGCTAAAAACTTTAGGTTTTGTTAAAAATAATCTTGATTTAAAAAACTTACTTTCTACTTTTGGTTTCGGTTCTGGTTTTGACGACGGTTGCACACTGGTTGAACTTTTCCAGGCCTCCTTGCTGCTGACCTTCTTTAGATCTACCAACTGTTCACTTGTGAAAACACTGGCGTCAAAGACGTAGACGGTGTTGGCAGTGTCAAAGAGGTAGGCAGTAGTGTCGCTCACATAACCAGAGATGAGGTTGGTGATGATCGAACCTTGGCAGTCCATTGTGACTATTAGCTTGTCTCCATTAATGCAAAAGTTTTTTGCAGGTTTTCCAGGGTTGCAAATTTCTGAGCTTGTAATATTTGTTCCAACAAAGTTTGCGTAGCGCACCTTTTTATCAGGACCAGTAGGATAGTAATAGAGAGGTGTGTTTGATGACAGGTAAATGTAATCATAGTAGAAACATGAGAGAACATTATCTATTTTTACTGACACAGCTCCACCGTCAGGCAGACTGACTGCATCAACACTGCTTTTGCTCATGGTCACCAATTTGCTGCCATCAGGTAAATCCACACAGACAAAAATGACTTCAGCGCTGGAAACACCATTTGGCATTTTGGATGGTGGGTTGGTTATCTTGAAGATGCCATTGTTGTTCTCTTCCACCTGCACAGTGCACCCACCAGCGACGTCAGTCTTGCCACCAGGACCACTGATGAAGAGAGTCATTTTTGAGTTGACAGGGCCCACAGCAAAAACGACACGTTTTCCATTTTGCAAGTCGCTAACTATAGACTAATTCGTGTAAGAAGTTAGTTTAAAAGATGCACAATGGAGTGAAAAAACATACATTTGCGTCGATATTTGCATTATCTCTGAGAGTACCGTTTGCTTTCTTTTCAATTTTATCAGATAAAGTAGTAGTGCACAGTGCGGCAACAAAAGTAGCATCAATAAAAAGTAAGCATTGCCAAGAAAAACAAAAATAAATTGCATTTTGAGAAATTTTTTGAATGTAAACATTTACAGTTAAACATGAATGAAAACTAATTAGTGTATTCTAACTGGTTACTTAGCTTTTCACAATTCCAAAAACACAAACACAAAGGCTCACAAAAACCAGAACAGTATTTATGAAAAGGATCAAAATCAACCAGTACACGTTTTCCAAAAGTTTTTTAATTAAAAAATGTGTCAGTACAAAGAAACTGACTGTGTAACAAGAAATAATAAAATGTTATCAGGTTTTCTAACGGCAATTATCTTTCATCAATAATAGAGATATTGCCTGGTTAGTAAAAATAAAAATTACATATTTACACCACACTGAATCGAGGAGCCTGGTACAGCTAGCAAATAATAAAACGAAAATTGAGTTGCCCAAAAAACCTGAAGAGGTCAGGCAGGCAGGAAGTGTGAGGACGACTACTGTTTGCCAGCCGCCTTTAACTGGGCCTTCTTCTCCTTAATGGTGCGGGCAACGAAGACCGTGACCGGAGGTGAGGACTGTTCTTGGCAGGTGAGTGATCTTACTTTTGCCAGCAGAGGGGTCAACCTGTTCTCCACGCAGGGCCAGCCGATGACTACGCCGTAGAAGAGGAGGACCCAGTAAAGACTGGGTATTTTTAAAGCTTTCATCTTCACTGTCGGCTGCTGTCATGAGTGAAAGGGAGAGAAAGGGGAAAGTTGATCAAAGTTGATAGGAGATCAGAAGAAGAAGAAGAAGTGAGTTACCACTTACTGCTGTTGGGGTGACCACCACGGCCTCCACGGCCACCACCGGTCGTAGAAGGTGAGATGTATCGTCAGCAAAAGGAAGGACACGTAGACAAAGGTGCAGAGAAAAAAGTAAAAAAGAAAAAGAGTGTGCTGTTGCACAAATGAGCAGCTAAGAAGAAGTGCCAAATGTGACTGGTGTGCAGCCAGTTTTATAGGCCGTAAATGATGACGGGGACAGAAGTGCTGGTAGTGAGGTGTAAAGTTCGATAACCAAACAATCATCACTTCCCTTGTTGATGCGTACTTCGCACTCGCTTGAGACTGAACATTCTTCACAAAGTCGACAACTTATAAACTATTTTTATGATAACTTTCAGTTGAGGGTAGAACCATAAGTTAGAAGCAAAAATAAATAAGAAAAGGCGGTTGAATGAGTCGTCATGTTTAGGAAAGCTCCTGATTCACGGAGTAGGATGAAGGATTTCAGAAAGGAGTGACAAGTCATTGAGTTTGGATGAAGTGTTCGCTGAGTGTTGGCTGGGTGTAATTCCCTGCAAAGGGTGTGCGGTGTTATCCGTGTGGCAGAGTGTGTTGATGTATTGCAGATTGAGTGAAAAAGAAGAAATGATGTAGAGAGAGAAGAAGATAGTGAATGATTGCAGAGTAAGAACTGTAGATAGACGAGACAGAAGAAGGGGAAGGAGGGAGAAACACAAAGAAAAGTCAGGTGACTATCACAAGTCACAAGGAGGTTTCAAACGATAACTAGTAAAAAATATAGTAAGATCGAGAAAGCAGATTCGTCGATTCGAAGAAAAAAAGATGAAGAAGTAGTTCGACGATTGTAGAGGTATCTTTTGGCACGGCCATGGTAAATTGGTTTTTGTTTGCTTTGGGTGAAAAGTTGTGTGGCAACAAGGAGGCGGTGTATTTGCCTGCTGAAGCTGGAGCTGGAGCTCTGTCGCTTGCCCCTCAGTTGAAAGAAGCTTCGATTATGCGACAAGCAGAGTGGCTTGAGAGGACAGTAGGGAGGAAAGGAAGAGGAAAACAAAGTTTGTGGTATAGTTACTAACAACACAAGAGACAACAAACTTCAATTAACTACCAGTGGATTGAGCATGAGTCCTTGTGGTCGCAGCGACAAGTGAGCAGGTTCGGCGACTGATGCGCTGGCGACCATTCGTAGAAGCGGCGCCCCGGAGTTTCTCAATACACGAGATGTTGTACTGGCTGGCGGAGGCGGTGGTGCTCGTCTTCGTCTGCGGTGGCGTCGACCGGGCACACTGGCTCAAACGTTGTGTTAGTCTACACGAACGACTGACAGGCTGTGATGGGAAGATGGGGAAAAAGGAGAGAGGTTGCAAATATGTGACGCGGCGACTGTTAACCAAGCCACCTTACGACACTCAAAGCAGAGGACAGCAGAAGCCGTCAATGTGCGTTCCCGCGGCAAGTCTGATCGACGGCGGACGGCTGCTGCAGGCAGAATGATGTCGCGCGAAGCAGAAGCAAAAGTCGCACGGATGCGGTGCGGGAACTGCGCCGCCGACGTAATCTTGCGTCTGCCGGGCAGCTAGAGGGGGACAGGAGAAAAAAGAAA
>JAMZRA010000003.1:11639669-11663782 GCA_024499935.1 Tyrophagus putrescentiae
CACGCTGGAAAAACAAACTTGTTTACAAATTCCTGCTTTCGAAAAGCGCAAACTTTTTTCTTGTGATCACCATCCAAATCATGTGGGCCCGATCGGCAAGACTGCCCATCAAGGCCACAACATGGGTGAGCCTAGGACGAACCAGCTGTTTGAGGACACTTAGCAGCAGCACCAGCAGCGGCGGCGGCTCGGGCAGTTCAGTGACGGCCAACAAGGAGAAACTTCAGCGGCCACAACAGGCGCCAGAGGACGACCTCAACTTGAGAGACGATGTCCACTCTGATCCAGCCTCTTCCTCCCCTTTCTCCGAGTTTATCGAGCCAAGGCCCATTCAGTCGCTAAACATTCGCAACCGGATTGAGAAGATGGAGAAGCCTGGCTCCGTCTTTGGGCGCTACTTCAAGGGCGGCTTTGATGAGGACCTGCTGAGGTAAGAATGAAGGATAAGGGTGAAGTTTTATTTTTTTAACTTCATTTTCCTTTTTCAGCTTTCCCTTTCTGCTAAAGACACGCGAGGAGTTCCTGCAGATGAACGACCAGTACGAGATGATTCGCTGCACCTGGAACAAGATAACGAAGAACGAGGAGACGCTCGACCTGCTCGGCTACAACTCACTCTACAACCTCAGCGTCAGCGAGATGGTCTTCATCTTCGAGGCGATCGGCGCCAGCATTCAGAAGCAGTTTGCCTTTGGCACACGGGAGGACGGCGAGCTGCGGGCGGAGAAGAAGATGGCCAAGTCTTTCAAGGGTTCTCCTCCTCTTCATCCAGCTCCTCAAACCGCTTCAACATCCCCGAAACGGCCTTTCGCTCCTTCAGCGACGCTCGCGAGGCCCTCGAGACCATTGTCCCGCTCATCACCCGAAACTCCCTAGTCTACTACGCCCTCAGTCGATCGTCGAATCCGACGGTGAAGGAGCTCTACCTCGGACCGCAGACCTCTGAAAGGCAGCACCGAATCGCCCTCGCCCTCTCTGAGCCCACTGACGGCGGCCAGTCCAGCTACTTCCACTCCTGGGCCACCGAGGCGAAGCTCACCTACGATCACCAGCACTGGGTGGTCACCGGGGAGAAGTGCCGGATACCGGTGCCCGCAACGCCCGAAGCCGACTACAGCCACTACCTGGTCTTTGCTCGGACGAGCAGCTTCGCCGACGGTGAGAGGCCCTTCATCTCCTCATCTTCATCCACATCTTCTATCCTCATCATTCGTCCGACCCCGAAGTGGGCGTCGTCGCCCTGCTGGTCCCCGCAGAGGAGGCCGAGCTGAGCGACGCAGAGGAGGAGGACGGTGGCACCGACTACTTTGGCCTCTCCTACCGGCGCCTTCGCCTGCGGGACGTCAAACTGCCCCGGCAGCAGGTGGAGGTGGTGAAGACGAGCGCCTCCGGGGACGCCTCCGCCTTCCTGAACGTGAAAGGCGCCGGCCAGCTGGCGACCGGCGCCGTCGTGCTGGGCCTGCTGAAGCAGCTGCTGCGCAACACCTACGCCCACCTGGTGAATGAGAAGCTAGGCCTGGCGAGCAGCGACCTGATGCAGTTCAGGCTGTACCAGGCGACGAACCGCATCTACCGCCTCGAGTCGATGCTCTACATGAGCGCCGCCATGTACGACTGCTTCGAGCCGGAGGGCGGCTCCGCCGGCAGCCTCGCCGGGCCCAACCTCGAGCTGGAGGCGGCCTCGGTGAAGGTGGCCGCCGCCGAAGCGGGCCAGGAGGTCTGCTCCTCGCTGCGGGCCATCTTCGGCAGCCGCCACCCCTTTGCCAGCACCGCCCTCGACCTGGTGTACGCCCTCGACGGGCTGCTCGACAGCTCGCTCCACAATCGAGTGCTGCTCGGGCGACGCTCGGTGCAGTACTACGCCAGCGACGGAGGCGGCGGCGGCGGAGAGTCCTCCTCCCCTTCCCTGCTCAGCCGGCGCCACCGCTTCCTGCCGAAGGCGCCCATCTACTCGGTGCTGAACTACCTCAAGTTCCGAAAGCTGTCCGCAGGGAGCGACTACCTGACGCGGAAGATGACCAAGTACGCCCACCACAACCTCCACTCGGCCTGCGAGTGGATCGAGAGCTGCCTCAATCGACTGGAGTTTGCCAACAGCTTCCTCATTGGCGTCTACGGAGAACAGGTACGCCGATGTTGCCTATTTTTGGGAGCTATTTCTTTCCAATGTAACTCCTATTTCCTCTCTCTCTCTCTCTCTTTAGACGCTGCTCACCTCCAAGCAGGTGGAGCTGAACCGCCTGGCCACCCTCTCGATGGACATCTTTGCGATGATCTCGGTGCTCTCCCGCGCGAATCACGCCCTCTGCTACGGCCTGCGCAATGGCGACGCGGAGAAGGAGCTGGCGCTAGCGATCTGCAAGGAGACCTTCATCCGCCACCTGCAGCTCTTTGAGGAGCTGACGAAGGAGACGATGGCCGACAATGACCAGTTTGCGGCGAACATTGCCGCGCTCAACCGCAGCGAGCAGGGCTACTTTGCCTCCCTTTTTCGCCCGTAAAAAAGACTGAAAAAGGAGGATATATGATTGGAAGGATGAGATGTTTATGTCATTTTTGCAGTAATCAAATTGAATTAAAACTTTAGCCGCAGTAAAGAGAAAGAGAAATCATATAGGGTGAAATGTGATGGTGGTGGTGGTTGTGGTGGTAGTGGTTACGAGTAAGTAATAAGAATAAAATAGAGAGAGAGAGAGAGAGGTGGTCAAGGGAAGAGACGGTGTAGAGTAGGGGGTAATAAAAGAAGGTATCAGTGTTTATGTATGTGTTTATGTCTCAGTCCAAATGAAAGAAGAAATGGTTGTGTATTTGTGTTCTGTGTCCCAAAGATGAAAACGAAAAGTAGGAGGAGGAGGAGGAAGTATAAAGGCTGGTGGTAAGGATGTGTGATAAACTTTGGAGTGAGAGAAAGGATGGCGTCGAGAATGGTGGTCTGTGTTCGGGTGTTGGGTAGTGGGGGCAAAGTGGGCTTCTTCCTGATGGGGGCTGCGAATCATCATCGTTATCAGTACAGTATTCCTCTTCAAGTGTGTGGTGGTGTGGTGTGTGTGTATGTATCCAGGTATTATTACTTGTGAAACTGAGGTGTGTAGCCGTTGCTCTTCAGACGAATAGGCAAGACAGTGTGTGTGGGTGTATGGGTGGTGGTATGGCATTGAATCGATCATTCGAGCGAACGATAAGAAAGAGGGAAGCGGAAGTTTTGATTGCCAGAGTATAAAAGAAAGGAAAGAGGGGTGTGGGTGTCGGTGTCGGTGTACGTGCTACACATCAAACAGAAAGAAGAAGAGAATGGAGAAGGAAAAGAAAAGGAGAAGGTGGAAGGAGAGAGAGAGAAAGAGAGGAGCAAATATAAGAATAAAAGATTATATCATCATCGACATGTTATCATGTGTTGTCTGGTCAGAGAGTGAGTGAGTGAGTGAGTGGGTGAGTGAGTGTGATAGCGAGAGATGGCTGCTTTTGATTCGAGATGCAATCGAGAGAGAGAGAGAGAGAGAGAGAGAGAGAGAGAAGAGATAGAAGAGAAACGAAAAAGAGTGAGACGGAGTACGAAACGGATTAAGATTCTTCTTCTTCCCATCATCATCGCTCCATCCCCTCCCATTCTTCATCATCTTCCTCTTCTTCTTCGTCTACCCACCACACTACACACTGCAGGTTTGAAGAATGAGGAGGTGGAGCAATTAAAGGTGACACACACTGCCGCCCCTGCCCCGCCCCTGTCTTCTTAGTGGACCTCTGAGCTTTCTCCCTTGATGTTGAGGTGGTTGGAGGCGGCGGCGGCGGCAGCAGCAGCGGCCGCTGCCTGTGCCACCTCCTGAAGGGTCGAGTGCGGCGTCGAGCCAGAGTGCGAGGTGGAGAGCGAGTTGGGCCCCAGGCCCAGGGCGCCCGGCCCCGAGCCGTCCGCCGTCGTCGAGTGGGGCACAATGGGGCCGGTGTAGGTGGGGTAGGAGCCGCCGCCGCCGCCGCCGCCTCCACCTCCGCCGCCATTGAGGCCCTCTCCGTAGGGACCGAGGCCGCCGCCGCCGACCCCGCCGCTGCCCACGCCCTGTCCGCCCATAAAGTACTCCTTGTTGACGCAGTTGCGCAGGCCCTCGGGAATGCGGCCCACAATTGCCCTGCGAATCTCAGTGGCAGCCATCTCGCGCAGCTCAGTGCTGCTCGCGTCGCTGTACCAGGCGGCGTGTGGCGTGCAGATCAGATTGGGCGCGTCGGTGAGCGGCGGAGGGCCACCTAAAGTAAGGAGATTAGTTTGTAAGTTAAAAGCAGCAAATACTATAAGGAGGTAATCAACAACGCTTACCGTGGTTGGCGCTAAACGGCTCGCTCTCGTGGACGTCCAACGCCGCCGCCCTTATCCGGCCGTCCTTCAGCGCCGAGGCGAGGGCGTTCTCGTCGACGAGGCCGCCGCGAGCGGTGTTGACGAGGAAGGCGCCTACATTGAAAGAAGGAGAGTTAGATTTAGCCAACAGTGAATGAGCAACAACAAAAACAACCCCCAAACTTACCCGGTCGCATCTGCTTGATGGTAAACTCATTGATGAGGTGGTGGTTGTGCTCGTTGAGGGCGCAGTGCAGTGAGACGCAGTCCGACTGGAAGAGTAGGTCCTGCAGGGTGTAGACACGCGTCAGACCGAAGGACTTGTCGATGCCGTCGGGCAGGTAGGGGTCGTAGAAGATGACGTTGAAGCCGAAGGCCTTCGCTCTCAGCGCCACGGCCGTCCCCACGCGACCTAGTAGAGAAGAAGAGGTTGGTTAACTTTACATAAAAGTAAACCAGAAAACTGCACCACCACCACCATCACTTACCCAGTCCGACAATGCCCAGAGTGTCGCCGCGAATGCGCGCACAGCCGGCGGCCGCCTCGCGCACCTGCTCCGGCCCCTGGAACTTCTTGCCCTCCTTGACCATGTTGGCCAGCCAGTAGGTGCGCCGGTAGAGATTTAGTATGAGGCACAGGGTGGTGTCCGCAACCTCCTCCACGCCAAAGCCGGGCACGTTGCAGACGGCGATGCCTGCAAGAGAGAAGAGAGTGGGAAAGAGAGTGTTAGCCAAACCTTTATTTACAAACACCACAACATCACACCACTTACCCAACTCCCCGGCGGCCTTAATGTCGACATTGTCGACGCCGCTGCCGATGCGGACGATGATGCGCAGCGCCTTGAACTTCTCCAGGTCCTCCTTGGTGAGGTTGATGGTGTGCCACATCAGCGCGCCCACCGCCTCATTGAGCACCTTCTCGTGAATCTCCGCCGTGGACTGGGCGTCGCAGAAGGCCACCGTCGCCACGTCCTTCAGTATGGGCATCTCCACGGAGCAGTCACGGCCGTCGAGCAGGGCGACCAGCGGCCGCGCGTGCATCGGCCCATTGGGAATGGGGCCGCGGGAGGTGCCGACTGCAATTCGAAAAACGAAAAGTTCGATTAGTTTTACAAAGCTCAAAACAAAAACAAAGCAAAAGCACTTACTCAGAGATTCTATTCTCGAGCGCTTGATGGGCTTCTTCTTGTCCATGATGTCCTGGCTGTTGCTGCTGCTGTTGTGGTTATTGTGGTTGCTGTTGCTGCTGTTATTGTTCAGGTGATGCTGCTGCTGCAGTGATGACGGCTGCTGCTGCTGCGACGCCTGCTGCAGCAGAAAGGGACTGTTGGCTAGGTACGAGCTGGGAAGGGCGGAGGCGGCGATGGCGGCGGCAGCGGCGTTGTTTGGATTCTGCTGTTGTTGGTGCTGTTGCTGTTGCAGATTAGCCGCGGCAAACTGCTGCTGAATCTGGCTGAGAAGAGCAGCCGTCGGCAGGCTGGAGGAGGAGGTGAGCGAGGCAAAGAGGCTGGGCGAGATCGGTGAGGACCCAGAGGCGGCGGCTGCGGCGGCGGCGGCTGCTGCGGCGGAGACGAAGGGATTACTAATGGTGGAGCCGAATCGCGAGTCTGGAGCCGAAGAGGAAGAAGAGGAGGAGAGGTGCTTCAGTTCCTTTGCCAGCTTGCTGGTGGGTGGTGGACAGTGGTGGAGCTGGTTCCGAAGAGAGGTGAAGGTGGTGGTGGTGACCGAAGTTCCCTGAAGCTATGGTGACAGTCAAAGAGTAGGAGGAGGTAAGCAGTTGGCAGCTACAACTAAACGACAAAGGCGAGGGTGGTGACGGATTGCAGCTACACAGTTCATAGGGTGAAAAGGGTGATGGAGACTTCAGTCTAGGTTGATGGTGATGATGGGAAAGGGTGGTGGTGGTAAGAAGATGGCCCTCTGATGCAAGAGTTCGCTAGGAGGGCAGCTTTCGGCGTCTGCTTGGTACAAGGTTGGCAAATCACACCAGCAGAACGAAGACACGGAACGGCAGAGACGAAAGAACCGGGAAGAGAAAAGGGAAAAAGAGAAGAAAAATCAATACAACATTAGTGACCGGGTGAGATTGAGAGCAGGCAAAAAGTTAGCGGCTTCTGTTGCTGATTTTACTGCTGGTGCTGCTGCTGCTGTTTGCAAGTCAGAAGTAAAAAGTGCGTGAGCAGCAGACTCTACACACAGACACAGACTGCACATAAAATGCAAATGGTCTAAATTTAGATAGAAGCAGCAGCAGCAGCGGCGTTAAAAACACAGCTCGAGCTAGAGGTAGTGTGTGAGTGTGTGGTCGCTCCAAAGGAAGAAGAGCTAAGATAATGAGAGCTAAGGTAAGGTAAGACACACACACAGCACAGACAGAGGAAGAGAAGGAAAGAGACAAACTGTGAGAAAGAGACAGTAGTGCGACACTAGTGGCTAGAAAACTAAAAAAGATAACAAATGAACAAGAGAACAAGTGAGCGCAAGTTGCTCTTTCCACGGTGCTCGGGGTAGAGTAGCACGCACCGGTAAAAGCAGCAGTCAAGAGAGAAGAAAATACTGATCGTATAAAAAATAGAACTTCTACTAGACTAATCAACAACAATCAAGGTTTCGGAACTCTGAGATTTTAGAACTGTCAAGTTGATTGTTGTCCTGCTCTATTTAAAATGGCACTGAGCTATAGAGGCTGACGTGGAGAAGTATTGGGACGGTTGAAGCTGATGATGAAGATAAAGATGACCAAGACTGCCCAAGAAAGCAGAGCTTGAGTCAAAGATATAAAGAAGCCCCTTTCAAAAAGCCGATGATCTAGTAACGGACCAGCAGCTCACAAGGCCAAGCACAAAAAGCCGACGATGCAGATCCTGCTAGCTCGTTGGTCAGCAGCAGAAATGGCGATGGCAATGGCGATCGACACAGTCTGCGTCAACGGCTGCAGCAGCATGATAACACGCTCTGAAGATGACGACACACACAGGCAGGCCGCAGCAGCAATCACATGGGCAAAGATGGCGGTGAATCACGGCGATGTGTGGACTACTACTGGCTGATCATCGCCGACTACTACCAAATCTCGGTGTTGGTGTTGGTGGTGGTGATCAGACAGACACCACACAGACACGCGGTGTTATTCGGCACAGGTGTGGTAGTCGTGGTGGTGTAGGTGGTGGTGGTGCTGCTGTGTGACATACACACACACCGGCATTGAACACGCCGGCGTGGAGGTCAAAGAGGCAGGAGGAGAAGAAGTAGAACTGCACTGACACCTAAAAGTGCTCACCTGAATATGATGAAGAGAGGAGCCGCCGGTTGATGATGATGCTACTGCTGCTGATGATGGTGGTGATGGTAATGAAGAGGAGCACTAGGTGATCGTGGTGATCGCGGCGGCGTTAGTTAGTGTTGGTGTGTCGGTACTGTGATGTTGTCGGTGTGTTGGCTGCGACGACGGCGGTGTTGGTCTCTCTCACTTGCCGTCTGTGTGTTTGTTGGTTAGCAGGGACTTTGCAAGCGACAGCAGCAGATCTACCACTGGTTAGGATAGGTTCAGAAGGGAAGAAAGGAAGGCGAGAACTGGTGGTGAGAGAGAGAGAGACGACAATCGCTTTGTGAGCTTTGTGGTCCGCGATGTCATGCCTCGGATTTGAAACAACAAGGAGAGAGAGAGAGAAAGAGAGAGAGAATCGCCGAGCAGCAGCAACGTCTCTTTTGTCTGGCTGTGGCGGCGGCGGCTACTGCTGCTGCTGCTGCTGCTGCGTTGCTGGCTGGCTGGCGCGTGCGCAGACGAGCCTACTTAGCTAGCCAGTGCCGCCATTTCGGCGCAGCATGTGCTGCTGCTGCTGCTGCTGATGCAGAGGGAAAAAATGAGCGGGGGAAGGAATGGAAAGAAGGGGAAGGCAAAGAAAAGAAAAAGAAAAAGTCTGTGTGTCTGTCGCCGTGAGACAGTCCTTCTTCTTACACTCGCTCTCTCTCTCTCTCCCTCTCATCTGCCTCAGTCAGTAGCATTCGCTTACTTAGCAGCAGCAGCAGCAGCATCAGCAGCAGTAGTAGTTAGAGCCTCTCTCCCTCTTTGCAGGCTATCATCATCATCATTGTCTGACTCTCTCTCTCTCTCTCGCTCTCTGTCGTCTTACTGTCGTAGCTGGTGTAAGAAGTCTTGGCTGCAGTGGTGGTGGTGGTGGTGGTGGTGCAAGAAAGAGAGGGAGAACAAGAAGAGCACATCGCCAACAAACAACAACCACTGCTGCTGCTGCTGTCGCTGCCAACCACTGGCGGGGCAATCTTCTCCTGTCCTGTCTCCTTCACCACATTTGTTCTTTTATTGCCCACCGATAATACCTTCTCCTCCCAACTACCACCACACACCACCACCACCACCACCTTCTGATCTTTGACCAGCTAACCAGAAGCACATGTGACACATGGCAATGCCTGCCTCCTGCCTGCCTCTTATCCCTAAACCTAAAAATGTGTCGTCGAAAGATGGACCACATGGCGCCGCGCACCACTGCAGCAGCAGCAGGCCACTCAGTCTTTTATATTCTTCCTTCCCCTCTCTCTCTCTCTTGGCAGCGTGTGTCACCACCACCACCACCACCAGCACTACTACTACTACTACTGCAGTGCTTTCCCGCGCATTTTTCGCCTACAGAAGAAGAAGAAGAAGGAGAAGAAATAAGAGGGAGAACTCTGCGACGACTGTGCCGGCTTGAGCTGCCTGAGCGCCGCTCCTGTCGCCGAGCGATCGCTACACTGTAGCTACACTGCACTTGTGGTTTAGTTGAACTGTGAAGCTAAAACGGAAGAAGGGAGAGAGAGGTGCCAAGTGAAAAGAAGATGGAACCGAAGAACAGAAGAGATATTCTGTTTGGCTGGCCAGTTTGGTTTGGCTCTTTAGTCAATAGATGTTGACCACAACTGGCGAGCTTGGCCAAGCCTCAGCTTCGACTGACCGGATCTACTATGTCAGCAGCTGCCTGAACACACTAACAGAGAAGAGAACTGAAGAACTCGAAAAGAACTTTAACTGTTTGGTGATGCGGCTGCAGCGGCAAAAAGAGGGAGATGAAGAGCGCAGGTGAAGAACGACAACAGTCATGACTTTGACCTCTCAGTCAGCCTCTCTTACCCCGTCCGTTTGTCTGTCTGTCTTACCACCGGTGCTAATTAGAATGAGGATCGAGGAAAGGGGAAAGAGGAGAATCAGCTGCTGCTGCTGCTGCTGACTGAGATCAGATCTAGCAGTGCTGAAGTGCTCAGACTGAGCTTCTGCTTACATTCGAAAAAGCATCTTTACTTCATCTTTCGAATGAAAGACGCTAATTGAAAAGGAGAGAGAGAAGAGAGAGAGCAAGAGAGAAATGGCAAGATCAAGACCGAGATTCAAGCTGACTGACTGCCTCGTCAGCATCTATTTCACAATTGAGCTAAAACAGAGTTGAGTCACCAGAAAATGGCTGTGTTTAGCATCCCTTGTTGTTGTCCTCTCTGTTTGTCAGCTAGGCAAGAGAAGAAGGATGATGCCTCTTATCAGGATGCTTTTCAGTTGGGTAGTAGTGGGCAATTTTCGCCGCACTCAGCAAAGTTTGCTTTCTTGGTCCGAGTAAGCACAAAAAAAGTGTGTGCACCCAAAATTCCAAGTTCTAAAAGGGGAGGTGACATTTTCGTTGGTTGCTGTTGGTGCTCAAACAAACAAACAAATGAACAAGCTAAAAGCGAGTTGCCACTTTGTGCTGCTTTATTTAGCCAGTGTCTGATGACCACTACCATCACCATCATCACCATCATCATCATCATCTCCATTACCATCAACTGGCGATGATCATGAAGGCAGCAAGTGAACACCACTGCTGATGATCACCATCACCACCACCCTTATCACTTCATCCTCATCAAGATTGGGCCACCCGTCCGTCCGTCTGTTCTCGTTTGCTCATCCCAACTCTTCTTCTTCACTGACTCTCTTAGAACATGTGTTTCTTTCTCCCTCTCTCAACTTCTGTCTGAAGCAGTGTCACTCTACTCTACTGTCTGTCTGTCTGAAGTGATTTGCTTAGCAGTCTCTCGAAATAGAAGGCAAAGACAGAAGAAGAAGAAGAAGAAGAAAAACGGTCAAAAGTGTCTACTTACCCCAAAGCGCGTCAGCCTGTGCTGCTAACTCACTCTGTCAAAAGTGCAGTCCTTGATGAGGCAGCAGCAGACAGCACATTTCTTGTTGCCAAGGAAAAGCAGGAGGGAAGTGCCCTGATGATGAAGTGCTGCTGCTGCTGCTGTTGTCCTCTTCAACGTTGAAGTGGCCTTGAAAAGTGCGCTTGAATCGAAGAGAGGGAAAGAGAGGGAGCTTTTTCGCGCGGCACACGGAAAACACGGCGCGTCCGGGCCGCGGCCTGAAACACTGCTGCTGAAAAAGTCACTGACGAACAGACGAGAAGTCGTAAGTTGGCAAGTGTAATTTAGAGCTGTCACTGGTGGTGGTGGTGGTGGTGGTGGTCACGAGCAGGCCTACTACTCCAAGAAGCTGAAGAAATCTTTGGGGCCAGAGAAGTAGAACTGGAAGTGCTTTTTCTGCTGCTGCTCGATGTGAAAGTGCAAGTTTTGCCTTTGCCTCTGCCGCCGCCGCTGATTTAGCCGCTGAAGTCGTCTTCGTCGAAACTGAAGTGCTGAAGTGCCGGTGCGATGATGTGCCGCCGCAAGCCACAGCAGAGAACAGAGAATAGAGAACAGAGTGAACAGTGAAAAAAAGAGCAACAAAAAAAACAGCCGCGGCCTGCATGTGTCGTCGGTGACAGTTTAGTTTAGTGCGAATGGAAAGAGAGGAGACAATGCACAGACGGCGGATTTGTCTTCTTTTTCTTTTCCCTGTTTCTTCTTCTTCTTTGCAGACACAAACTCTCTGTCTGCAGACAAACAGAAAGAGAAGAGGAGGCCACATCGGTCTCTATGCTCATTGCTTCTCCTTGTCTCTATGCTGCTGCTGCTGATGCTGTTGTCTGGTAAACGGGAGTGAAAAAAGAAGAGAGAGAGAGAGAAAGAGCAGATTGTCGACTTTTGCCGCTTGTGCAATGGGCACTTCTTCTACTGCTGCTGTTCGCCCATGTTACCAGAGACAGTGCCTGATTTGCGGCCAGAGAGAGAGAGGAGAGAGAGAGAGAGAGAGAGAGAGAGAGAGAGAGTGAGTGGCGGCAAATGAAGCTTGGCGCTGGTGAACAAGAGAGAGGGGGAATGGAAAAAGAAAGAAAGAAAGAAAAACAGAGCCCTACACTAAACACACACGCACACACTTGACGACAGGGTTAGGGAGCAGTGCAGTTAGTGAGTTAGTGAATGAATGGATGGGGAGCAAAAAAAGGCAGATAAAAGAAGCGGCAAAAGTTTGCGGCGGCGGCGGGGGAAGAAGAAGAGCCAGAAGCGAAAAAATGGCAGAAAATGAGTGTGTGTGTGTGATTGTATCGAGTTGATGGAGTTGAAAGAGGGAGGGAGGAAGGGAGCAGTGCCCTTTGCTGGATCGCTGGTCCAATGAAAACTTTTGTTCATTTTTTGGCTTCAGATCTATGATCTCTACTGACAATTTCCTTTTCTCAAATCAATACCATTCGGGTTTTCCATTTTGAAAAAGTGCCAATTTAGACCAGATCATCGCAAGTATCTGCACTGCACTGCATCAGTCCATCAGTTCACTTTTCATCAACTTGAACTTTTTTTCAATAAAAAAATAAAAACCGCCAAGCAGCTATATAACGGACAGCATTTTTTTTCAGCCGCTGCCTGTCTGTGTCCAGTCAGTCAGTGATGAGAATCACTGATGATGATGGCGCCAAAATCTGAGCATTCCACTGGGTCGCATAAGAGCTAGCGGCCCCTTTTTCTCGCCCATTTAGCAGCAAAAAGAAAGAAAAAGAAAGATTCACTATAGCAAGAAGAGAAAAAAGAGTGAAACCAGCAGCAGAAGCAGAACTTTGATCTTTTCGCACTTTCTCTCTCTCTCGTTCAAACTTTCTCAGTGGTGTTCATCAGTGACGCCAAGCTGTCACACAGCCATTGTTAGTGGCTCTTCCTTTTAACCAGCAGTGACCTAGTTCTAATTAGCAGTTGTAGCAGTGACAGAACTGAACTAGAGAGAGGGGGGGGGAAAGAAAGAGGAAGTCTCTAAAAATAACTGTCGAGCAGGACTGTAAAGTGTCGAAGCAGAATACGAAAATACTGCTGTTAGGGCACTAAATCACCGAAGTGCTTACTAAATCAAGCTGTGTAAAAAACAAGGAGAGGCCTCGTACAGCAAACAAACAAAAAGAGTACCACAACACCAGTATCACTT
The DNA here is from genome assembly GCA_024499935.1 of Tyrophagus putrescentiae. Lineage (NCBI taxonomy): Eukaryota > Metazoa > Arthropoda > Arachnida > Sarcoptiformes > Acaridae > Tyrophagus > Tyrophagus putrescentiae. The sequence goes on from JAMZRA010000003.1 coordinate 11,652,311, forward strand.
TTCATTTTCCAACTCCAATGTCAAACGGCAGCAGCAGCAGCAGCAGCAAAATGAATTGAGTGTGAATGCAGTTTTAATTCGAACTGGTATTGGCACGTGATGGACTTCTTCTCAGTGATTGAATACAAAACACTCTGGATTGAACACCTTGATTGAACAGCCATCACTCAGGCACGCCATTGGACAGATGAGGCAGATTAGTTCAGGCAGTCAGTGTGCTAACGCGCAAACGAAGACGACTTTGTCCGCAACGGTCTAACTGGAAAGAACAAGCGGCGACACTGGACACAAAATCAGGCAGAGAGGGAGAGAAAGGAGAGGGAAAAAAGTCCGCCACCTAGTCATTAACTTGCTGAGCAGCAACTAAAGCAGCAGCAGCAGTAGCTGTGCATTGTCTTTGGGTCAAGGAGGAAACAGTTGCAGACTGCTGCTGCTGCTTTGCAGTCAATCGTGATCACCTTCTTCTTCTCTTCCCAGCCAGCTCTTTCCATTCGACCATCCATCCATCCATCTCTGGGCGAGAGAGTCCATTGAGCATTAGTGAGCTTCGACGTGTTGGTTAAGCCTCCTCTAACGGTCTCTCTCTCTCTGCTTTTGGATATCTCAATGCACATATTTTTGTTCGTCTATCGCCAATCATTGGCGACATGGTGGCCCTTGAACGAGAAACAAACTCAGAGGAGAGAGAACGCACACAATCGCCAAGCAAAAAGCAAAGCTGGTGGCCCTTTTGGAGAGAGCGAGAGAGAGAGGTGGAGTGTGCCGCAATCAACACAAATCAACTGACAAGCAGCAGCAGTAGAAAAAGAAAAGAAATCAACTCGACTACTTTGCTTCCCTTCCCAATACATCTTTCCTCCTTCTTCTCCTCTGCTCTCCTCTGAAGCGGACTTTGATGTGTGTGTGTTGCCTCCAGTCAAATTTTTTGCCTGTTGGCGTCAGCGCCCTGCTCTTCCACCACCACCGTACAACTACCGTACAAAATAGGCAAATGCTCTACAAACCATTTCAAAGTTTCACTGTCTAAACTGGGCACCTGTCTTTCACCTGGGGCATTCCGTGCCCAGTTTACACGCTGACCAGCGGGCAGGTAGTTTCCAGCAAAAATCAGCAACCGATTCTCATTCCCTTTTACCCCATAATTAAGGAGTAGGCTAAGAGTAAGCGCAGTCGGTCTGTAGTGGCAGCAGCAACAGCCATTAGTCGTTAGTGTTTGGCAACTGCAACAGCAACAGAAACAGCAACAGCCAAAGCAGCCGTGTTTGTAAGGAAGAAGGAGGAGGAGGAGTGTCCTTCTCTGTTGCTGCCACTGCTGCTCCTCTCTGCTCTGCTCTTCTCATCGCCAGCTCTCTCTCTCGCCTGCTGCACTCGACGCCATTTCATTTCCCTCCTGAACACCGAACCCGATGCAGCCACACGTGAACGACGACAAGAGGACAACCTTCCTTCGTACAAGCACCTTCTCCCCTGGATTACTGCCGCCATCATGGAGTCTCCCCTAGCCTAAGCTAGCACCAGGATGATGGATACCACCTGACCACACAGTCCTACACCTCTACACACCCTACACACGCCCCCACACACCTGCGTCTTACACACGCACCTACACCCAGTTACCACGTAGTCCATTACCCCACTTTGCTACACAGCACACACCAGAGCTCCCCACACGGGTTGCCACCACTACACACCAGTCAAGATGACGTGAGTACCCACTTTTTGCTGTTGTTGTTGTTTGCTTCAGTGTTGTCAGTGGCTATCTTTCGGAGACATCTTCGGCGTAGACTCTTTGTAGAGTTTCTGGAGCAGTAGGCGAAAGCAAAAACTTCCAACGCAGCAATCTCGATTGCACACTTGCTGCTGCTCGATTTCTCCACACACTTTGAAAGGTCACCTGCGCGCAGGCCTGCCTGGCTGGCTGGCAGGCGCTGATCGCAGATGACGTCACCGCGTGGCGCTGCCGTCGGGCGCGCCTGTCAGCAATGGTCCGCCATCTGGCGGCCAGTGGCGGCAGTGTTGCGTCTTTTTGAATTCTGCCTGCGCGAACTCTCTTTTGATGGATTCATCTCTCATCACCGAACTCTTTTTTCCCTCCCCCTTTTTCTCAGGTCCTCACGATTACTCAGTTTACTCTCCAACCAACAAGCATCAAGCGCAGACCAAACCAGCAGCTCGCTAGCTTCCACCATTTCCTTCTCCTTCTTCCCAGTATCAGCCTTGTACGAAACAACAACAGCAACAACATCAAGCAATGGAAGGTTACTCGTTCAACAGTTTACAGGCGGCGCCGGGCTCGGCACTAGCAGGGAACAGCAGCTCTTTGCTAGTCCAGCAGCAGCAGCAGCCAACTAGCCTCATTAGCCAGCAGTACTATTACGAATATCATCATCAGCAGCAACCACAACCACAACCAACACAACACCAGCAACCAAACAGCACCGGTAAGAGCATTCTTGCTAAAACCTTTCAAGAACAATCTTTGTATTTACAAATCTTATCTTTTGACAGACTATTTATTTGCCACATCTCAAAATTCACCATCATTCTACTACACTTCAGTTGATAGCACCCAAGCTCTCAACAGCTACAACACCGATTTTACTACCAACAGTTTTACCGCAGCAGTATCAAACAACAACACCAACAACAATGTAATTTACACTCAGACGGCGCCGGTGGCCGACTTCCAGCCCTCTACCATCGTTCCGGAAAGCTTTGACTTTGGCGGCGGAAATTTCCTCTTTGAAGAATCCTCCGTCTTTCTCAGTCCACAGACTCAGTCCAGCGCCGCCTCCTCGGCCTCGCAGTCGCCCGAATCGAAATCGCAGTACTTTGCCCTTTCTGGTAACGCAGCAACAACATTAGCAACCGATTCGCTAGACCTCTCCCTTGAGGAGCTACTCCAGAACATCGGCTCCGAGGAGGACAACATCTTTGGCGGCATCGGAGTCGAAGACGACCTGGCCCTCTCCGATGAGCTGTTCGAGGCGCTGAAGGACGTCGCTGAAGGTGAGGAGGGCGAGGAGGACTTCTTCAGCGAGCTGAACTTTGAAGACGCTGGTCAGCTTGGCCTGCTGTCTCAGGGTGGAAGTTCCAACACTGCAACTTTGGAGATTAGCAGCAGCAGCACAGCAGCAACAGCAGCGTCTGCTCGGCGTCTTCAGACTTCTTCCTGAACGCCTCTTTCTCCTCCTCCTCTTCAACCTCCAGCGTCAGCTCCACTCCCAAGCGCAAGTATTCAAGCGATTCGAGCAGCAGCAGCAGCAGCAGCAGCTCCACTTACTGCTACTCAGAGGCCAGCTACCAGACGGCTGCCTCTACCAGCAGCAGCAGCAGCAGCGAACCAGAAATCGAGCCAACTGTGCGCCAAACAATCGAAACCAGCCAGCAGCAGCAGCAACAACAAGCGAGCTCGCCGGGCGCCCAAGGCCAGCCCCGTGGAGAAGGCCGCCCGGAAGAAGGACCAGAACAAGCGGGCGGCCTGCCGCTACCGCAGCAAGAAGCGCACCGAGCTGCACTCCAGCGAGCTGACCATGGAGGAGCTGGAGGCGGTGAGGGACGGCCTGGCGAACAGGTGCGCAAGCTGCAGACCGAGTTTGGCGTCATTCTGCCGCTGGCGAGGGCCGCCTTCGCCCACGACGCGGCCAAGCGGGCGCGCCTGCAGGCGATGCTGGCGCGCGTTGATGGCCTCCTTTAACAGATTTTAAATGTTCTAAAATGACCCAATGTAAACACTCTTTCTATTTTCTATTTGATATTCTATCCTAACGTTAGCACTTTAGAGCACACAGCAAACACACACACACACAGACACACATTAACCCACTCACTCATTTTTTCTCAAATTCGTAATAGTACGCTCCCCAAAATAACATCCCCAAACAAAAGAGTTGGCATGCAACCGTGCAAAGCTTCACAGCTGCAACTTTTATTCAGGCTTTGTTTTCATATAAATAAAATCATCCAAACATTCAAGCTCGCAGGCTCAGGCTCAACGGTGATCCCCAGTGTTCCAGTGGTAGTAGGTCGAGTGTGGTCGAGAGAGTTGGTGAACTTTGAGAGTGAACGTTTGGAGTGAGTTAAAAAGAGTGTTCCTTCTGCTTCTTCTTCTTCAATTGATGATAATAAATTGTAAATACACTGGCGTGCTGAGTGGTTGGAGTTGGTGGAGTGTTCTCAGCTCGGTAAGAGAAGGTGGCTTCATCTTTAGACCTTCTCCTCCTCGAGGCCGTGCTTGAAGAAGTTCATGATGGCGATTTCGTTGCCATCGTCGCCATCGCGGAACTCGAGAATGCCCATGATGCCGTCGGGGTTGGTGCTTTCGCCTGAAAAGGTAGAATAGAATAGAGAATCATTAGAATCAGTGGACCAAAACAAACAAACAAAGAAACAGTCGACTTACCCATGAAGAACTTGGCGTCGCCGACGATAGGCAGGACCTTCTTGGCGGCGTTCGTCAGCTTGGCCTTCGCGTCGTTGATCTTCTCCTCGCTCCACTCCAGCTCCTTCCACTTCTCCATCAGGTTCTTGGTGTAGTTCTTCAGGTAGAGCTTGAAGTCGGCCTTGCTGTAGCTGGTCTCCTGCAGGCGCTGGTTGAGGACGATGTCGTAGCCGGACTCGCTCACCTCCTCGGTGCCCTCATCGAGGTCCTCGCCCTCGGCGGAGGGGTTGAAGCCGTCGATGGCCACATCGCCGTGCTTGCGCATCACGTACTGCAGGGGAGAAGAAGAATGGGTGAGAATTCTTTCGAGTAATGAAAATCAAAACAATAAACTTACATTACACGTCACCTCCCAGATGCAGTCGTCGACGAGCTTGACCTTGCTCGAGTCGGTGAACATTTCGTCACCTAGACAGACAAAGGTGAAGGGAAGAAATCAAACAGGTTAGCCAGTGTTGATCCAAATCAAAGCGAATTGGGAAATAAGCACTTTCAGCACGTACCGGTAATCAGATCCTTGAAGATGATCATTGTGCTGAAGGGGTGGTGGTGGTGAGATTGGGGTAAAGGGAGAAATTGAAGGCCAAGAGCAGAAGAAAGACAGATCAGACTCAGACACGAGGTCTTCTCAGGCGAGGCGGCAGAAGGGAAAAGGAAGGAGACAGCTGTACTCGCCGTGCTTTTGTAGTGCTGGCGCGTTGCCGTGGCAGGCCACCTCACCGACTGTACAACTGTACGAACACAGTTCAAAGGCGGCGCCCACCCTGATATCCTGCTCTGTCACTCCCTTTTCCACCAACTGATATCTCTTATCGCCCTCACCTTGAGAGTCGGAGGCGAACTTGAGTGAACAGAGCTGCTTTCAGTTGGTGGTGGTGGTGATAGTGGTGGTCAGATGACTAACGCCCAAGACTGATGATATTGATAGAAGTGCCTGGATGATGGTGCGCGTTACTTTCCATTTCGGACAAATGTCCACTGTGAGAAGGTGTCCACCGCTGAGATAATGCTGCACCGCCAATCGATAGTATCGAAGTATCGAGCCGGGCGCCCCCTTTTGGCGGGTAAAGCAGTGGCGGCGGGAGCGTTTTTGTTTTGAAAAGCTGACCACTGGCTGAAGGCTCTCTACTACTACTGCTAGCTGAGAACGGTAATCAAATCTGGTCGCCGTCTTCTGACCTTGTTCTTTTCGGGTAATTAACGACGACATTTTTTCTTCCCCTCCCCCTCCCTTAATTAGAGTGCCCGTCCTCACTTTCTTCCGCCACCGTCGTCGCACCAGTTAGGCTGCTGTGCGAAAGGGAACCGTCGCTGTCCGCCTTGGTAACAAGAGTGGAACTGTATAGCAGCAGCAGCACTGAACAAGAAGAATTCTCTTCCGTCCGTTCGTTGATGAGGAGTAGTAGTGGCACCCGTTTTTGCTGCACGGGAATGTTGACAGTACTTTTGCAATGCCACCACCACCATCGACCTGCATAGGAGAAGATATGTGAAGAAATGCACGATTGGAAAGAGAAAGAAAAAAGAGAAGAGGACGGTACTCTGATTTTCGGGTTCTCTTTTCGTCAGCAGCAGCAGTAGCAGGAGAAATAGAAATTGGGCCACTCTATTGTGATGGTTCTAGTTCTCTTTACTGTCTCGCCTCATCTCTCGCCAGCATAGCAACATGCGCCCGTAGCTGCATCAGCTCTCGGTGGTCATCTGCATCTTTCTTCTTCTTATCGCCTCTTTCCAAGAAGACTGACTGGCAGTTTTTTGTGTTAGTTTGAGGTGGTGGTGGTGTGGTGGCAGTGCGCCAGTTCAGTAAGGCCTCTAAGACCAAAACGACGACGACCACCACCATCAGCAAAATGGGCTGCAGGTGTGACTTTTTCGGCATCTTCTGCTTTCTCTTTCTCTACCTGCTCATCGGCTACGTCGACTACGTGTGCGTCTTCCAGATACTGGCCATTGATCAGGAGTAAGTGTGCCTAAAGCGATTATAACTTTTTTTTCCAGTTTGGCTAACAGCTTTTTCTACCCTCCATATCTTTTGCCCAGACAACTGCTCAGCTTCTACATTCTCGCCGCCGGCTACCAGGTGGTCCTTCTCATGCTCATCTGGTCGCACCTGATGTGCCTCTGCTCCGATCCGGGCACCGTCGACCTGACGCTGGAGCTGAAGCAGGCGAAGCTGAAGCAGGAGGCGATTAATGCTGCTTCGACGGCAGCGGATGGATCACCCGCAGGCTGCTCAAGTCCCTGTGAAGTGGAGTGTAAGTGTGATTCGGTGATCTGATCAAAAGTTCTAAGTTGACCAAGCTTTCTTCACAATTCAGACATTCTTCCCTCGAGCCTACACAACAACAAAGTCTACCACCAGAGCTCTCCCGACACGAGCAGCAGCAGCACCGGTGGTGGCAGCGGCGTCAGCGGTGGGAGTATCCACAATGGGGCGGCCGCCGCCCACATCAACAGCAGCCCTAGCCACAGCAGCAGCATCATGAACATCGTGCGGGAGGTTCAGACGATGAGGCCGCAGCATCTTCAGCAGCCGCCCCGTCCTCCCTTTCCGCGCCCTCCTCCGCCGCCTCCTCGAAGCTACATCGGCGAGTTTGAGTGGACCTTCTGTCGCTTCTGCAACGTCTACCGCCCACCCCGGGCCCACCACTGTCACATCTGTCGGCGGTGCATCCTCCTCCGTGACCACCACTGTCCGTGGATCAACAACTGCGTCGGCGAGTTCAATCAGAAGTACTTTCTGCAGTTTACGTCGTACGCCTGTGAGTTCATCGTGTCCGCCTTTGGTTTTCCCTTATCACTCTAAAGTTCTAAATCTCATCTCATTCATTTTCTTCTTCTCCTCCCAGGCATCGGCAGCGTCTACACGATCGCCTGCATCATCATATCATGCCTCTACTCGAGCGTGCCCTCGCCGCCGATGAAGATGCAAGTGAACGCTTCTTTTTTTAAGGAAGTTCAAAATGTTCTAATTCCTATACTTTCTCTCTTTCCCCCGCTTCTTCACAGCAGTATTCACGTCGCCCTGCTCGTCCTCGCCTCCGTCATCTTCGGCATCTTCAGCGTGGCCGTCCTCTGCGACCAGGTGACAGGCATCTTCAACGACCAGACGAACCACGAGCGCCTGAACGGGCGAAAGGGCCCGAAGCGAGGCCGGCTGAGGGCCCTGCGCGCCACCTGCGGCTACATCTCCGTCTTTCTCTGGCTCCTGCCGCTGCCGATTGGTGGTGGTGGTGGTGGCCACCACCGGGAATCAAAGTCCGTGCTTCAGCGCCGATCCAGCACAGTTGATCAAAAGGACGTCGACGCCGCCGCCGCCTCAACGGAGCTGTGGCGCAGGGACCAGCTCTACGCTTTGTAGATGCTGACGCTGTGTTTGGCCACGGATTCTGATCTTCAAAGACTTAACTTACACTCTCCCCACTGAAACTGCTGATCTCACACTCCAGTGGACCACCACCACTACCACTCCTTCACTCCTTCACTGTAGAAGTCATCATCTTTAGTCATCCATTGTTTTCACTATCTTGTTGTCATTGTTGTGTTTATCACCTTCACAATGGTCAAGTAAAAATTCGTGATGCTTCTTTTATGATTCTTCTGGATCAGTAAGTCGGTGAAGATTACTTTTTGGTTGATGTTGTCGTCTGTTTGCCTAACTCGCAGTCTTGAAGCTCTCTCGCCTGGGGGCGCACCTGTTTTGTTTTTCAAAAAAATGATCACACAAATCCGTTGCGTTTTACGAGCGCAACTTTCACTTGCACAGTTTTGGTGTTGACAGGCAGTGTGTTTGCCAGCCGACGAGAACACACACACTTTGCCTTCTTCTTGCATCACCACTTTTGGATGCTCCCTTGCGATCCAACAGAATAAAAGGGGGGGGGGATCCAACACTGACAACATTTCCGTTATATAGCCCGGTAAGCAAGTTCACTTCTCGACAGCGACAGCAGCAGCAACTAAATCAGACCGCTTCTTTCTGTTGACCAGATTTGTCCGGTTCTAATTTCAAAATCCGCTTCCAAGAATCAGCAGCAGTCATGGAACGTCGCCGTCTTCGCAGTCAGCAACAGCAGAATGTCCCACCTCGTGAATCGGTAGTGAGCTGGATCACCGAGACGACCCGCGCCTCGATGGAGTTTCACTACCCGGGTACCGAGAGCGCCGATTCCAGCTCTACTCAATTCGACTCTCAGAACACTGAGGACGACAATCCGCCCGCCTACATTCCCGGGCAGATCATCACCACCTGCCGCCCCTTTGTGCACATCGTCACCGAAGAGATGAAGGGCCGCATCTGTGATCTCTGTCTTCGAGCGCCTTCAAGCTCTTCTTCAGCTTCTACTTCTTCAAAGACCAACAAAAACACCAGCAAACTGCGCTGCTGCTCCGACTGCCAGGCAATGTACTTCTGCGGCTCCTGCCTCGCTTCAACCACTCCCAGCGTCTTCAAGGCCCTCCACGCCCTCGAGTGCCCAATCTACGCCTCATACAACGCCGCTCTCAGCAATCCCTCAAAGTTCTTTCTGCGCCTCTACCTGCGGCTGGAGAACTCCGAGTCGATTCCCCACACGCAGCAGACCGTCTACTTCAATCCGCTCACCCGCGAGGAGCTCGACTTTGAGACGCTCGTCCCGCGACTGATCTACACCTCCCGCGAGGAGATGACCGAGCACATACAGGACTTTTGCGAGCGGAACAGCCTGAAGGTTTACGGCGGCAGTGAGCAGGCGGTTTCGGCAAGCAGCCCAATCGGCTCAATCAGCAGCAGCAGCAGCAAAGGCGCCAAAAACCGAAGAAACAGGAAGCAAAATAATCGAGGCGAAGTAGGGCAGCAGCAACAGCCAAATCGAACCTACAAATCAGTGGCCGACTTTCACCTTCAGGGCGACACCTCGTCGGTGGAGGAGATCGCCGTCTACCAGTTCATGAACCTGCTGGAGGAGTTCAGCCGCGTGGAGCCCCTTCTGCCCTTCATCGCCGACGACCACCAGATCTACCGCCTCTGGAACGTCTTTGTCCGCCTGTGGTCCTACGCGACGCCCATAGTCGACGAGGCCGTCTCGGGCATCCTCTCCGACGGCTCCTCCTCGGCGATCGCCTACGGCCTCTACCTGGAGCCGAACAGCGTCCTCTTTGGCCACTCCTGCGTCCCGAACACCGCCTTCGCCTTCTACGGGCCGGTGCTGCAGCTGCGCGCCATGAAGGCGATCTTCCCGGGCGACTCGCTTTCGGTCAATCTGGTGCAGCTGGCCGTGCCGCAGGCGGAACGCCTTCGCCAGCTCCGTAGCTACTTTATCTCCACCTGCTTCTGTCCTCGATGTCGCGGGAAGAGTGAGGCGGAGGTGGAGGAGGAGGGGGGAGGTCGGGACGGCGACGGACAACAGTCTGCTTCTGATTATGAGCGCTTTAGAGCGCTGAAGGAGGAGTTCACTGCGCTTTTTGAGGCGGCCTTCGTCACCACCACCGCCGCCACCACCGAAACAAGCGCCACTAAAACGCCTCTTTCACTTTCGGCCATTCTGAACTTCACTTCAGGAGGAGGAGGAGGAGGAGGAGGAGGAGGACTTTGACGAGCAGACCATCGCCGAGTCATCCGCTCAGTGCGAGAAACTCCACCACCTCCTCGAGCGGCTGCTGCCGCTGCTGGGGAAGATCTACCCGTACGAGCACCCGGAGAAGACCCGCCTCGCCTATGCGCACACCGTCGTGGAGATGAATCGACTGCTCTTTAAGTTGGATGGACGAGCTGCTGCCACTGCCGCCGTTTCAGGTGAGGAAGTGGAAAAGGAAGGAGGAGGAATTCAAAACTCAATGCTTGAGGAGGGAAGAGGTTCGAAAAGGTTTTCAAACGCCTCCGCCGCCGTTTCCTCCCAGTCATCCTCTCAGTCAACTCCCACCTCTAGCCGAAATCGAAGAAACCTAGCCCGAATGAGCGACTTCTCCGCCTCGGTCTCGCCGCGAGCGGGCAACCTCGACGCCCTCACCGAGGAGATCACCGCCTGGTCGGCGCTGCTGAAGAGCACGGTGAAGGCAATTCGGGGGACGCACGGCCTCGACCACCGCCTCTACCGTGAGGTGCCCGTCCCCCTGGCGCCGGTCTGGAGCCGGGCCCTCGCCCTAGGGTCGACCTGCTCTTCGGGCTCTGCCGCACTTTCCATCGGTGAGCTGCACCGAGATCCGGCGGTGCTGCTGCGCATTCTCATCCACAGCGGCGGCGGTGGACAGGACCAGCGCCCTCGAAGTGATCGACACTCAAAACCACACGGCTTCTCTATTGGCGCCCACCTCGAGTCCATTTCCCGCGCCTTTTCGCAGCTGTTCGCCGAAGCCTACGAAGGAGGAGGAGGAGGAGGAGGAGGAAAAAGCGATGGAAGGCGGCAGCTCACTGCCTCAACAAACTCTTCCTCGAGCATCTCTGACGTAGCAGACGACGGCACCGATGATGACCACACCTGGCAGACCTTCTGCCGAACACTGCTCATCGTCCTCGCCCTTCTCTTTCCCTTCCTCATCTACTACGTCGTCTACGTGGAGGACAGAAGCAGTGAGCTGTGAGGACAGAAGAGGAGGAGGAGGAGGAGGGGGAAGAACCTTTTTCATTTTTGCATTTTAAAGATCAACAGTACTTTGGATCATCTTCTTACATTCAGGACATACTACCTTAATCAAAGCCAGTAATTTAAAGCCAATCTCCTCTTCATTATTTTAAGTCCTCCTTAAGCTTTTACTCTGTCTCCTTTTTAAATCACCACCACCACCCTCTTCGATGTACGATTAATAAAGTTTTAAATTGCTTGACACACTGATTTTCTGGTGCACACTGATGCGGACCGATGCTGACCGATGCTGACTGGAGTAAAAAGTACTTAAAATAAAACATCATCTGGACACGGACGACATTATCTTTTTTTTCATCTAAAAACACCCAAACTTCCTGTAAGATCTTTTTTAAAGTCAAAAATCATTTTTTAGGAATTGTTTCGGAAAATACAACAGAAAGGTTTTTGGAACTTTTCCGCGTGGAAAAC